>SJYT01044844.1:383089-426744 GCA_006410635.1 Cephalophus harveyi
ACTCTGGCCCATGCCCCACCGCCCCACTGCCACTGTGTGATAAAGTGCAGAGTTAAGCATTTACAGGGCAAAGCTTCTGTGATTTATTCAGCCTTTGCTTTGAAACGCAAGATGTCTCTGTTGCAGAGTGTCTCCTGTTTAGCATCAGGTGGGAAAGCACGGCAGGAAGCGGGCCAGCACATGCTGCAGGAGAGCAGGCATCAGGGATCCCCAGCGTTTCCAGAAACCCCACTTCGTTTGGTCATTTGCCTCGGTGGCCAGAACTGTCGCACACCACCCTAGTTGCAAAGGAGGCTAGGACATGAAACTTCTTTAATCTGAGGACATGGTCACCCCAAATAAAACTGAGATTCTGTCAGTGAGGCAGGAGTAAGTAGGAGTCTGCTCTTCTATCAAAAAAAAAGTCTTGTCTTTGTCTGCCATCTTGATGAACACTTTAGCCATATATGTTAACATAATAAAAACTTTCAGCCATATTCTTATGAATTTCTGTTTTTGCTTTTGATGAATCCACAGTCAAATTTTGTTTATAATTTTGTTTATAATCTTTAGTTTATAGATAGGTCTATCCTTCAGACCTTTTATTTTTCTTTGATGCACTACAGTTTTACTACAGCGTGTTTAAGTATAAATTTTGTTGTATTTGGTTTTCCTTCCTTCTGCTGCTTGGTGTCATTCATTGATTTTGAAAAATTACCAGATCCCCTGTTTTTCAAATAAGGATGTGGTAGTTCAAAGCCTTACTTAGCAAGGGACCAAACTAATGTCATTAGGGATCGATGTACTCACAATTTGAATTCAAGTCTTCGGTGCTGTTTATATACTTTCCATAGAAAATAAGTTGATGTTTTTTAAAAAATCACTAAAGGGAATTTGAGATAAGGGGAAGGAAACTGTAGACAGGGAAAGAAAGCAAAGGAACCAGGAAGAAGACATTGTGGTAGGAAATTAACATTAATTTGAAAGAAACATAAAAATTTCTGAGGGACAAACTTTTAACTTCACTACATGTTCACCTAAGAAAAAATTTAAATAGAATTGCCCTCAATTTGCTCAGGCATCTGCTTTATAACTCAAATTGAGTTTGAAATTATGCATCCATTGTTCCTTCTTTTGTGTTTTTTCAAAGTATAGAAATAAGTGACAGAATGAAATAATTTCATAGCATTGACTGAAAGAGACTCAAATCTCGCCCAAGTGAAAGAGTTTTGAAAGAAAAAAAATTCTGAGAAAACAGTTTGAAAAGAGTTTTCATCTCTATGGAAATACTGTGTAATAAGTGTGTACAGGTACCAAGATTTCCTGCAGGAGTTCTCTGTGAGGATTTTTAAGTGCCAGGCTATCAAGGGAACAGTTCGAGTCTATTTAAAAAAAAAGAAAGAAAAGAAAACTACAGTTGCTATTAATGCACTTTCAGTGAAAAGTCTTATTTCTCACTCCTTTATACCTTACAAAGTGATTCTAGTGAGTTATCATGGTTTGACAATAGCTATACATACTTAGTGGAGAAGGAAATGGCAGCCCACTCCAGTATTCTTGCCTGGAGAATCCCATGGACAGAGGAGCCTGGTGGGCTGCTGTCCATAGGATCACACAGAGTCAGACACGACTGAAGCGACTTAGCAGCAGCAGCATACATACTTAGGCTATAACTTTTGTGAGTTAGTGCCACTAGTGTGTGAGTTGCTTCGTATTTTTAAATATCTTTGTCATTATTTTAATTATTGCTTTTCTAGTCCAGTGCTTTTAAAAAAAAAAAAAAAAAGCGCTCAAACTATGATGTCAACATTTCTTCTCTAATTAAAGGGCGGTATCTTTTGTATCTTAATGCATTTGATAATCAGTAATCCAATTTCAGTTGAAGACATTGTTAAAATTTTTACCTAAAACACATAGTCAAAGGTGATGATACTGAGGATGGCTTTTAAAAAGTTAATTTTTTTTTTCTGCAAGGAATATGTTAGCTGAAGCTTCCCACCCCAAGATCACTTTCTCAAGTTTATAATTTGGTGAAATGACTGTATTTCATCGAATCTAAGATGTCATCAGTTATAAGATGCCTCCTTATTTTATGTACACTGAGAAAAAATTCTACAATTATAATTGCAGAGATGTGGGGGAAATATATGTGTTAAACTATTGAAATATGATAGATCAAATAGCATAGAAACTTACAAGTCAAATTATATGCATAGACATACCACTCTTAAACCTGTCATGAAAAATTGCAAAAACCATTGATATGGACAAAAAGATATCTGTGTATCTTTAAGTGGATTCTTGGGCCTAGTCTAGAGGCCCTTGAAAGGTTATCTGGTTCTGTGTGACACTCAGCTTTTCATCATCTTTGCTTATTTTAGAAATGTGGAATTGGAAGTTGACTGGTAAAGGGCTGATCATGCTGTATATGATTCCTGTTCATATAATTCAGTTGAGCTTTTGTTTTGAAAGCTCCATGCATTATCACCCTATATAAATTGCCTATTTTCTATTAGCAAATCCATTTCAGCATTCCTGGCTGTCTTAGTAGGTTTACCCTTTGTAGTCGCCTTTGAAACAGTTTTTTTTTTTTTTTTTTTAACATCATACTAGTTTTCTCATTAATTAATGACTTAATTGAAATCTTTGTGTTCATTTTATATTTGTATGAGTCGTTATTTTACCCTTTAAAAATTAAAAAAAAAATCAAACTGTAATCACCTACAATGGTAAAGAATCCACCTATCAGTGCAGGAGATACAAGAGATGCAGGTTCAACCTGTGTGTCAGAAAGGTCCCCTGGAGGAGGAAATGTCAACCCACTCCAGTATTCTTGCCTGGAAAATTCCAGGGGCAGAGGAGCCTGGTGAGCTACAGCCCATGGGGTCGCAGTCGGACATGACTGAGCACACACACATTATATTTAAAGGATCATAGACTGATGCAGTCTTTTTTTAAAAAAATGTTAAGTTTTATTGCAAAATACCACTTAACTTCTGCCTGTATGCACTAGGTCAGAGGGAACCCTGGGACAAAGGTCTGATGATGTCACTTCCATATTTGTATCTGGAAAAGATCTTACAAAGGGCCATACTTGAACTGTTCACTCTGTATCTATAAAGGCTCATGACCATCACCAAATCATTTAAGCAAAAATCAGACCAATACGCTCATCTAGAAGGCATGTGTTGATTCTGGTATTAGTCAACTAAGCTGGAAGGAAGTGACATTTTTAAAAATAGCTTTATTGAAATATAATTGATATATATATAATTCACCCATTTAAAATTAAGTGATATTTAGTTTATTTGCAAATATGTGCAACCATGCATGGTCGTGGTCAGTTGTGTCTGACTCTTTCTGGCCCCATGGACTGTAGCCCACCAGGCTCCTTTGCCAGTGGGATTTTCCAGGCAAGAATACTGGAGTGGATTGCCAGTACCTACTCCAGGGGATCTTCCTGACCCAGAGACTGAACTTGCAACTCCTGAGTCTCCTGCATTGGCAGGTAGATTCCGTTATACTGAGCCACCTGGGAAGTCCCAATATGTGCAACCATTGCCAGTCAAATTACAAACATATTCATCTCCTCAAAAAGCGTGTTCCCTTCAGCTGCTGCTGCTGCTGCTGCTGCTAAGTCACTTCAGTCGTGGCTGACTCTGTGCAACCCCATAGAAGGGCAGCCCACCAGGCTCCCCTGTCCCTGGGATTCTCCAGGCAAGATTACTGGAGTGGGTTGCCATCTCCTTCTCCAATGCATGCATGCTAAGTCGCTTCAGTCGTGTCTGACTCTGTGCGACCCTATGGACAGCAGCCCACCAGGCTCCCTTGTCCACAGGATTCTCCAGGCACCAGCCTCCATACTCTTCCTGTCCCCCACCCTGCCCTCTCCTCCATCCCTAAGCAACCACCGGTTTACTTTGCCTCTATAGATTTCCCTATCCTAGATTTTCATATGAAGAGAATTATATAATGGCCTTTTGTGACTGGCTTCTTTGACTTTAGCATGTTCTCAGGGTTCATCCATATTGTAGAACTTAATGGTATTTCTTTCCTTTTTATGATCAAATAATATTCCCCTGTATAATATTAATATATCATATTTATCTATCCACCCACTAATGGACCTTTGGATTATATCTGCCTTCTGTCTATTATGAAAAATAAACATTCTTCTACAGCTTTCTGTATGAACATGTTTTCATTTCTCATGGGTACATACCTAGTTGTGTGGTCATATTGTAAGTTTATGTTTAGTTGTTGAGAAACTGCTAGACTCTTTTCCAAAGGAGCTGCATTGTTTTAAAGTCCTACCAGCCTTGTGTGTGGAGAAGGCAATGGCACCCCACTCCAGTACTCTTGCCTGGAAAATCCCATGGATCGAGGAGCCTGGTGGGCTGCAGTCCATGGGGTCGCTAAGAGTCGGAGATGACTGAGCGACTTCACTTTGACTTTTCACTTTCGTGCATTGGAGGAGGAAATGGCAACCCACTCCAGTGTTCTTGCTTGGAGAATCCCAGGGACGGGGGCGCCCAGTGGGCTGCCATCTATGGGGTTGCACAGAGTCGGACACGACTAAAGCGACTTAGCAGCAGCAGCAGCAGCCTTGTGTGAGAGGTCTGACTTATCCACATCCTTGCTAATGCTTACGTTTATTTGAGTTTTTGACTTTAGCCATCCTGGTGGATGTGAAGTGGTATCTTGTTGTGGTTTTGGTTTACATTTCCCTAGGGACTAATGATCAGAGAAGTCGATGGCACCCCACTCTACTACTCCTGCCTGGAAAATCCCATGGGCAGAGGAGCCTGGTGGGCTGCAGTCCACGGGGTCTCAAAGAGTCAGACATGACTGAGCGACTTCACTTTCACTTTTCACTCTCATGCATTGGAGAAGGAAATGGCAACTCACTCCAGTGTTCTTTCCTGGAGAATCCCAGGGACAGGGAAGCCTGGTGGGCTGCTGTCTCTGGGGTCACACAGAGTTGGACACGACTGAAGTGACTTAGCAGCAGCAGCAGCAGCAGTGGCTAATGATGTAGAATATATTTTTCAGGTAGTCATTGGCTATTTGTATCCCTTCTTTGGAGATCTTTTGGCCCTTCTACAATTGTGTTGTCTTTTTATTATTAAGTTGTAAGTGTTCTTTATATATTTTGGACACAAATTATGTAAGATTTACAAATATTTATTTCCCCATTCTGCAGGCTCTCTTTTCACTGTTTTTAATGGTGTTCTCTGAAGAGCAATCATTTTTCATTTTGATGAGGTCTAATTTATCTATTTTTTCTTTTGTTGATTATGCTTTTGGTGTCACATTGCCAAATCCGACGTCATAAAGATTTACTCCTATATTTTCTTTAAAGAGTTTAAAATAATTTTTTTTTTCCATATGTTTAGGTCTTTGATCCATTTTGCATTAATTTTGAATACAGTATAAAGTAATGGTCAAGAATTAATTTGTTGATTTCTGCAAAGAAGTCAGCTAAGATTCTGATAGGGATTATGTTGACTCTTGGTCAGTTTGAGAAGTACAGTTGACCCTTGAAAAACATGGGTTTGAACTGTATGGATCCATTTATGTGCAGATTTTTTTTTTTTATAATTATGGTACTATATTTTTGATCCATGGTTGGTTGTATCCCTGGGTGCAGAATCTTCATGGACTTCAGTATCTACAGATTTTAGTATCCATAGCAAGTCCTGGAACTAATGTCCCCCATATACCCAGGGACGAATATAGCTGTATCAACCACATTAAATTTTCCAGCCTGTGAGCATCAGATAGTTTCAATTTGTTTATATCTTCAATTTCTTTCAGCAAAGCTTTGTAATTTTCATAGTGTAAGTTTTGTACGTCTTTTGTTAAATGTATTCTAAATATAAATGGAATTGTTTTCTTAACTTTATGTTTACACTGGTTAATGCAAGTATATAAAATACAGTTGATGTTTGTATCATTGATGTTATATGCTGCAGCCTTGCTGAACATATTTATTAGTGCTAATGTGTTTTAGTGGACTTCTTAGAATTTTCTATTTGCAAGATCTAATGTGGATACCTTTTTTCTCTCTGTCCTGTTAGGACCTGCAGTCAAATATTGAATAGTAGTCAGATAGGTTTGAGAGGAGCAAATGTGGACACCCTTGTCCTGTTCTTGATCACATGAAAAAAAGCATTCAGTGTTAGTTTTCCACAAATGTCCTTGATCAGACTGAGGAAAGCCCATTATATTCCTACTTTGGGTGGTTTTTGTTTGTTTGTTATTTTAATCTATGATGGAAGGGTATTGGACTTTGCTTTTTCTGGGGTTGTTTTTTGTTTTTTTTTTGGTTATTGAGATGATCCTGTGATTTAAAAAAAAAAAATCGTATTGATATAATAATACATTGCACTACTTGGATTTCAGATAGTAAATCAAATTTAAATCCCTGGGAGAAGTTCCACTTGGTCACGATGTATAATTCTTTCTCTGTGCTATTGGAATCAGTTTCCTAGGGTTTTGTTGAGGATTTTGGCATACTTGTTCCTAAGCGGCCTTGTTTTGTAGGGTTTTTTCCTTGTGAAGTCTTTGACCAGTTTGTTATCCTGGTGGTACTGACATCTAGGCTTCACAGATGCCACTAGTGGTAAAGAAGCCACCTGCCAGTGCAGGAGATGCAGGTTCAATCGCTGGGTCAGGAAGATTCCCCGGAGGAGAAAATGGCAACCCCCTCCAGTATTCTTGGAGTACTCTAAGATTCTGGAGAATCCCATGGAGAAGGGAGCTCGGCGTGCTACATTCCATAGAGTCGCAAAGAGTCAGACTCAGCTGAAGTGACTTAGCAGGCATGCACGCACACACTGACATCTACTCTTAAGGTCCAAGCGTTCAAGAGGGACGCTCCGGGGAAGTCAGCCAAGGCAGCCAGAGTGAGCCGGCAGTGACACAAGTCTAGCTGGCACGGTGCAGATCTGGGGAGGAGGTAGCAAAGAGGAAACTAGTTTGCAGGAGACACCGCAAGTGTGTTCTGATCAGAGATAGGTAGTGCCTTGTATCTTGCCCTCCTTTATTTCTGTGCTTGCTGCTGGAGACTGGGGAGGGAGGAGAAGAGGAGACCTAAGGGTCAGCCTGTATCTAATGATTAAAAAACAGATTTTATTTTCTTGAATTCCAAAATCATTGTGGACGGTGACTGCAGCCACAAAGTTAAAAGACACTTGCTCCTTGGGGAAAAAAGCTATGACAAACCTAGACAGCATATTAAAATGCAGAGACATCACTTTGCTGAAAAAAGGCCATATAATCAAAGCTATGGTTTGTCCAGTAGTCATGTACAGATGTCAGAGTTGGGCGATAAAGAAAGCCGAGCACCAAAGAATTAAAGCTTTTGATTTGTTATGCTGGAGAAAACTCTTGAGAGTCCCTTGGACAGCGAGGAGATCAAACCAGTCAATCCTAAGGAAATCAGTCCTGAATATTCATTGGACTGATGCTGAAGCTGAAGCTCCCATACTTTGGCCACCTGATGGGAAGAGCCAACTCATTGGAAAAGACCCTGGATGCTCAAAAAGATTGAGGGCAGGAGGAGAAGGGGGTGACAGAGGATGAAATGGTTGGATGGCATCATCAACTCAATGGGCATGAGTTTGAGCAAGCTCTGGGAGACAGTGAAGGTCAGGGAAGCCTGGGGTGCTGCAGTCCATGGGGTCACAAATAATTGCACATGGCTTAGTGACTGAACAGCAACAGCGGGGACTGGCCAGTCCTTCTAAGGAGCAAGTGTAGGTCACTGAACATTTAAGTCCAGTCTCCTGGGGAAGGAGTTTCATTTACATGAAGATTATATCGAATAATCTCTAAGTGTTTTTAAAAAGCACTTTTCTCCACACAGGGATACAGACAACAAGCAGCCTTTCCCCCTTCTGTGTTTAATTAGCTGTCAGTGGCTTTACATCTTCATTGCTTTATGTTATTAATTTAGAAAAGTCATTAATGTTTCCATAGGTCATTTTTATTTATAAGTGGAAAGTGCTAGCTATAAATTCCAATATTGATTTTTCTCCAATAACTTTTCACTAAGTATCTTTCAAACCTCAGAAAATAGTAAGTTTTGTCCCAAATTTATGTAAATTTAAATTCATGAAAGATTTATTTTTATAATAGCTATACCTAGAATGTTCATTTTATATGTATAAATAAATTAGATTATAATTACAGATAAATATTTTCCAAAGGTTTCTCAAGAAAGCTTTGCATTTCTATTTGTAGGACAGTGAATATTTGGTAAGACTTAAAGGGTAACGGTATGTACTGAGTTTATTACTCTAGGCTGTATTAAGTGATTTTTTTTAAATTGGAGTAGAGTTGATTTACAGTGTTTTGTTAGTTTCAAGTGTACAGCACACTCAGTTGTATGTATACATATATCCATTCTTTTTTAGATTCTGTTTCCATGTAGGACATTACAGAGTTATGAGTGGAGTTCCCCGTGCTTTATATGAGGTTTGTATATGTTATCTATTGTATATATAGAGTGTGTATATGTCAGTCCCAGTCTCCCAATTTATCCTCCCCTTTTCCTGCTTGGTAACTTGTGACTCAGTTTCTGTTTGTAAATAGGTTCATTTGTGCCATGTATTTAGACTCCACATATAAGCAATATCATATTTATCTTTCTGCCTGACTTACCTGACTCAGTATGGCAATCTGAGGTCCATTCATGTTGCTACAAATGGCACTTTTCATTCTTTTTTATGGCTGAGTAATACTCCACGTGTGTGTGTGTGTGTGTGTGTCTGTGTGTACGCACCACATCTTCTTTATCCATTCCTCCATTGATGAACATTTGCGTTATTTCCATGTCTTGTCTGTTGCAAACAGTGCTGCACTGGAAACTAAGGTGCATGTAAATACTTTGGGATTACAGTTTTCTGCAGATATATCCCTAGAAGTGGAATTGCTAGATCATATAGTAGCTCTGTTTTTTGTGATTTTGTATTTTTTACTACATTATGGAAATAGTAGAATATTACATTTTTTATTAATGCAATATATTTAAAAAAAAAGAAACCTGAATTGTGTTGATACCACATCTTGATTTTTTAAAATACACTCTTGATAGTAAATGCCAGCAAATGACAATCTCTATGATATATAGTCCAAAACTGTAGGAATGATATTTCCTTTACTTAGAATTTATGATAATTACACTTTCATAATGTTGAAAGGCATATAGTTGTTTGTCTAGACTTATGGTTTTCAAATGAAATAACTAATATCTAAAAGTTCCTTCCACAAGTCACACGGCCTCCTCGGGCCAGATCTGGCCTGGAAATCAGTGTCTCTATCCCAACACAAAGTTTTTTCCTTATAGGTTCCTTCAATATTAGCAGTGTAGAAAATGTTGATATTTGATAATAGATTCACATACATATATATAAAGGTGAAAGGGAAAGTCTCTCAGTCATGTTCTGCTCTTTGTCACCCTGTGGTCTATACAGCCTGTAGGATTCTCCAGGCCAGAATACTGGCGTGGGTAGCTGTGCCCTTCAGGAAATCTTCCCAATGTAGGGATCAAAACCAGGTCTTGACCGATGTCGCAGGCAGATTCTTTACCAGCTGATCCACAAGGGAAGCCCACATATAAAAGATAGGTAAGCTTAAGAATATCATGTTTGAAAGGTGTATAAAAAAATATAGCCATATTTGTTAAAATTTTCACAATGTAAATTTGTAGCAGAATCGGTTACAGATTGCTGCTATAACAAATAACCATAAACTAAGGACCTAAAAACAGTACGTTCATTACCTACAGTTACGCAGGTTGAATTCCAAAATGGGTCTTAAGTTATTGACAGAGCTGTGTTCCTCCCGGAGGCTCTGGAGGGGAATCCTTTTCATACCATCTCAGCCTTCAGAAGCTGCCCACGTTTCTTGACTCACGATTCCTTCCTTCACTGTCCAGGCCGTCAGCACAGCATCATCAGATCTCTGACCTCTTTTTTCACTGTCACATCTCCTTCTCTGACTCAGACTCAAAGCTATTCTTTTTTAAAAATAAAAAATTGTGACTGCACTGAGACTACCTGGGTGATCCAGGCTAATCCTAGCTCATGATTTTTAATTTAATCACATATGCAAAGTTCCTCCTGCCATGCAAGTACCTTCTTTATAGATTCCGGGGATTATAATGTGGACATTTATTCAGCCTATCATATAAGTCTGTAATCAATAATTAATAACTTCTTGGAATAATACACATTGAATGCAATTATTATATCACTGAATCTTTACAGTTCTTCTGAAAACTACTATATGAAGACTGATTATATTGTCCTTGAGAAACTGAATCTCTATGTTGTCATTCATCTTGGCCTCAGATAACTTGTGGTAAAGACTCTAGACAAAAGAGACACAAAACACATTGTGTGAACATGATTTATTTGGTATCCACGAAGGGTGGGGTGAAGGTCGCAGTTCCCATTTCCTTTGGTTTCTGTTCTCCAAGAAGTGCAGTCAAGTTCAGCCCAGTGTATATTCGGATCCCTGGGAGTCATGAAGGAATCAGAGTTCACACAAGACCAGAACAAAAGCTCTGGTCAGCTGGGGGTTTTATTCTACATATTCCTCCTATCTATCCTTTTATGATCACTTCTCTTGCTTAGCCTTTGAAGCTGCACATTCATGTGTGGTTAAGATGGTGAAAAACAGAAGGCAGAAAATTTGGCCCTCCTTTTTACTGCTTTCTTAGTCACACTTGGTTAGAATCTCAGGACTCTATAGGTCTTTATGGATCGATCAACCAGCTGTGTATCGTGAATTTGCTGAGCCCATGCGGACCAACAAACTGCTGGTTGACCTGTATTGCTTTTATTCCTGCCCCTTCCACACGCAGACACCAGTGCCGCATGCATATACTTGTACTACAATATGGTGCCACTTTGAGTTTTCTTATTATATGCATATATTTGGTCAGTCTGGGGTTATAGAGCACAAAACTGCAACTTTTGATATGTTCATAAGTTCTGTATATTAACACCGAAGAATCATTGCACAGAGCGACAGTCATGGGAAACTTGAGGGACCCAGCTTTTATGAAAAAGGCAAAGTTAGGTGAGAGGGAGCTCAGTGTAGATATTATTCCTCTGGGGTGGGTGGTAAGTACAAAGAGGAACGAGATTTTTCTTAGACTACAGTATTCTGAAACATTCTCCATGTGTGCTAATTCACTTTAGTTGTGTCTGACTCTGCAATCCCATGGACAGGCTCCTCTGTCCATGGGGGTTCTCCAAGCAAGAATACTGCAGTGGATTGCCATGCCCTCCTCCAGGGGATCTTCCCGACCCAGGGATCAAACCTGTGTCTCTTATGTCTCCTGCATTGGCAGGCTCTTTACCACTAGCACCATCTTGGAAAACCACTGCTAAGCAGATACTACATTTTCAGACATATAAATCTAGTGGCAAATGGCCTACAACAAATTTGAATTAAATACTGTATATTTTGTTAATACTATATATTAACTCAGCTCCAATTCTATTTTCTATGTTAATAGGATTTGAACCAGATATGAATGACTCTTCCTAAGTCCTTGCCCTCCTGTGATTCTGCCTGAGAGCACATGGAACCAACAATAATTTGCTCTATGCTATAATCACCCTGTTTTGTTTTTAGAAAACTCCCAACAACCTGACAACACACATTTGTTATGGTTGCTCCTCAGCATTTAAATATGAAAACAATTAACGTGCATTTGTAGGGAATATGACAAATGGGAATGTGTGAGCAGACCAATTTTTCATTGACCTGCGTTCAAGAACACTATTATAACTCAGGCTTGCCTCCCAAGTTGTTTAAATGAGTTGATTTCCTAGTATTTATGTGGGCAGGTTGACAGATGAGAATGACTCTGGTGTAAGCTCAAGGGTCCCTTTCTATTTCCCCTCCTCCAGGTTTCACTTTTGTGCTGATTCAGATGTGAGCTCTGTGCATTCAACCATCTAGCTAATATACTGAGACAAGAAAACAATAACTTTTGCTCATTACGTGAATTGTAGAGAAAGAATCAAGGGTTCAGGTGAATAAACTTTTACTATGGGAACAGCTCCCTGGGCAGAATTTTCAGCAGGGTCGGAATAATCATGCTTTGTGTCTTGAATATACTTTCTCCTACTTATGTCTTTTCTATACTCATTCTCATCCAGGTATACCATCAGCTTGTAGATTACTGCAGGTTAAATACTATTCTCATTCTACAGGTGAGGAAGCAGACACGGCTGTGAAATGAATTGTCCAAGTTCATGTTTTCTGATGTAGTCCTCCATGCACAGAAAGTGGAGCCATCTCTGGGCACTTACATATCTATTTTTTAAAGTTTTGGACTTAGTGAAATGCCCTACCCAAACTTCCTTTTTCTAAATGAAAGTAGAATTTTCCTGCAAATTGGGCAGTTTGAAAGACAAGACAGAGAATTAACACTTTAGCAATTAATGTCATGATGTAAGCCCTACCTAAAACATCCCTTTCTACTCTGTGAGCCATAAATCAGAACTCATGCATAAATGAGGAGTGTAATTTAAGTGTAATGCTTGCTTGCTGTGATGTCTGATTTCTGGGGTGATTATAAACTAAATGTTGTCATTCATCCTGGATCTCAAAGTATGTGTGATAAGGAGTCAAGAAAAAAAAAAAAGATGTATTTACCACTCACAAAGGAGGAAAAATAGTTAAAGCAGGATTTTTTGATGAAAAGGCTTGGTTGCAGAGGTTTAGGTGGCAGGCAGGTTTCTCAGCAGTGAGCTGCCACTATGTCTTATATAGATTGCTTGGAGGCCAAAATGTGAAAAAGCTGAAAATATTGAGAGAACATTAGGACTTCCTAGGGGCACCAGTGGTAAAGAACCGCTTGTCAATGCAGGAGACATAAGAGACACGGGTTCGATCCCTGGGTCGGGAAGATCCCCTGGAGAAGGGCATGGCAACCCACTGCTGTATTCTTGCCTGGAGAATCCCATGGACAGAGGAGCCTAGTGTGCTACAGTCCATAGGGTTATGAAGAGTTGGACACGACTAAAGCAACTTAGCATGCACACACGCAGGCTTAAATTAATCGAAGGGAAGGTCAATCTGGGGAAACGCCCCCAAATCAGACTGTAACAGAAGCATCTACATAAGAGGACTTGGAAATATGTCTGTGGACCCCAAATAAAGTTTGTAGTGAAGTATGTGCATAATGTGGTTTAGCTGTCAGTTCAATTCAGTTCACTTGCTCAGTCGTGTCCGACTCTTTGTGACCCCATGAACTGCAGCACACCAGGCCTCCCTGTCCATCACCAACTCCCGGAGTTCACTCAGACCCACGTCCATTGAGTCGGCGATGCCATCCAACCATCTCATCCTCTGTCATCCCCTTCTCCTCCTGCCTTCAATCTTCCCCAGCATCAGGTAGTGCTTGGGAAACTCCAGGTACAGATTACACAGAGAGAAAGTTCTCAAGCTAAAGAGGTGCATTTGGGAACTGGCAAGAGAGGGTAGATTGCTTCTGGCTTAGAGATTCTAAAACAGCCACAGAAGGAAACAAATCAGTGCTCTAAACCCATTGACAAAGTAAACTCTCTGGAGATGATTGTATAACATCTAACTTACATGTTACAACTTCTCTCTGTGTAATTTGTACCTGAGTTTCCCTTGAAATGTAGCAGAAAACATTTATGCAGATGTTTACTTCACTTAATAATATGGAGGAAAGAGAACTATGGGGTTCAAGCTCTGATTCTGAAACGTGAATTATATGGCACAAGGATGTCACATGGACCTTTCACCAATAGAAAGAGAGTTGCTAGATGATGTCAGAGGTTTTCTTCAGTTTGGAACCGTGGCTGCTGAAAGTCAAAGTCACTCATTCATGTCCCACTCTTTGTGACCCCATGGACTATACAGTCCATGGAATTCTCCAGGCCAGAATACTGGAGTGGGTAGCCATTCTGTACTCCAGGGGATCTTCCCAGCCCAGGGATCGAACCCAGGCCTCCCGCATTGCAGGCAGATTCTTTACCAGCTGAGCCACCAGGGAAGCCCCTAGAGAAGTAATCGGGTCCAGATCATACATGCCAGGAGTTTAATTTTTCACAGAGACAACTCTCTCCTCCTCAATTCCCTATGAGGTAGCAATTAAAGCCCTCATGAGAAGCGGCAAGCGGACCCATCTCAGGAGGCTTTGGTTGGGAAGCTGTGTCGGATCTCACGTGCATGCCCTCTTCTCATGGATGGCACGCGATGCGGTTCACCGTACGGCCGTGGCCGAACATCGCGAAGGAGGACGTCCTGTGTCCTCGTTGCAGTTTTATCATCTCCTGCTGAAGGTTCTCACTCTTCAGAAGTTCACAGGTGAGGCTGGAAGTGGAAGAAGGTGGTGACTAGTGCTCCTCATTTACTCTGAGCCAGAGTGGGCGCTCCGGCTGCAGCGGTGCAGCACCTTCTGATCACGATTTATTAGTAGTGCTGTGATCTCCCAGCAGCCCCAGTGCCGGCATCACACTTTGGCTGCCTCTCAATTTATTCACAAGGTTTTACTTTGGAGAAATCGCATCGGCCTTTTTCACTCATCTGTTTTCTAGACTACATTTAATTGCAAATTAACAGCTTGTCTCTCAACTATTCCTAAATCTGGCTTTTTGTGTGTGTGTGTCTTAGGAACATGCTTATCAAAGCAAGAAGGCTTTCTGATTTTACTAACTACAACTGATAACCTACTTTTATTTTTAGCCATCAGAAAAAAAAAAAAAATCGTTATTTGCAATATATTAGTGTTAAGTCTGCCAGGAGAGAGAAACAATTTGGGCAATTTAAAGCTGACATATAATTAAGAAAAATACACATTCAAACCTGGGTTGTTTTCAGTTGACCTGAACTCACCAAAGGCTGATATTCTAAAGTTTTATTTCCTCTACCTTGCATGGTGCATGCTAATTACCAGGTGAATTAAACAAATAAGGCTCCCCCCTGGTAGAGTGAGCTTCCCTGATTTCAGACAGTAAAGTATCCACCTGCAATACAGGAGACCTGGGTTCGATCTTCCTGGGTTGGGAAGATCCCCTGGAGGAGGGCATGACAACCCACTTCTATATTCTTGCCTGGACAATCCCTGTGGACAAAGGAGCCTGGTGGGCTACAGTCCATGGGGTCACAAAGAGTCAGACATGACTGAGAGACTAAGCACACAACTCACCCCTTCTAGAAGGATCCGTTTCCAAAGAGGGTGGGGATCAGGCTTGTGCTTGTTGGACAAGGTGAACAAAGCCAGAGAAGCTGGTTCTCCTCTTCGTCCTGACCCTCTGCTGCCATAGTTACGATGCACACATGAGCGCTGCTCTCACCTGCCATGAGGTTCAGTTCTCTTCCCTTAAAATGTGTGACTTTGAACTAAATGAGCTCAATCTTTTCCATATCCAGCACTGTCTTTCTTTTTTTTATTCTCAGTAGCAGAATTGGACTGTTTTGTACCTGTGAGGCCTGTGAAAAGCATTTGAGGTCCAACACACATGGCATTACCCTCCTTAAAACATGCCTCCAACCCCCAGTATTCTCAGAGTATTATCTCCTTTGAATGTCTTCCTCTCTGCTGCTGCTGCTGCTGCTAAGTCACTTCAGTCGTGTCCGACTCTGTGTGACCCCATAGACAGCAGCCCACCAGGCTCCTCCGTCCATGGGATTTTCCAGGCAGGAGTACTGGAGTGGGGTGTCATTGCCTTCTCTGTCCTCTCTGCTACCCCCCACGAAAATCCTAACTCATCTTCAAGGGCCATTTCAAATCACATCCTTCATGAAGATTTCCTCACTAAATGCGGTTTCTCTTTCTTCCCTTTGAATTGCTAAAGTGGGCTTTACAGATCTTCACTCTGTGTACCTGTTAGTGTCGTTCTTTGTGCAGACGTTTTATTGCTTTTATTAGAATGCATGCTCCTCAAGGATTTGGTGCTATCATCTTTGTCTCCTCCTGGTCCTCTGGGATAGAGCCTTGCATGTTTTGTGTGATCAGCAAGCTTGGTTAAGTGTGCAATGCATCTACCCACATGAATTCTGTAATGGGACCCAGAGTCAACTGCATTATAGTAAAAGATAATGAAGCAAGAGTTCTTTATTATAAAGAACTCTTTAAAACAATTAAAATAATGAAGGGTAAGTTCAACTTTAGGGGGCAAAATAGTTGTAAGTCAGAGGGGACAGTAAGCAAGGCAGGAAGAGGCATGGATGATACTGTTTACCCAGTGAGTAGGATCATATGCAAAAGGCAGTGGATTTTACCGTGGAAATATTTTGATCACTCTTGAAAGTATAGGAAAGTAGTAGCATAGTACAGGCAGGGCCGGGCTTCTGTTTTTCAAGGTGGTTAAAGAAGAGTTAATGCATGTTGAGAGCCCAGTGGCAGCAGTGTTACTAAGCTTTCTAAAAGTTGATCAGTGATTCAAGAAATAATACAGATCTGGAGTTCTGTTATCAAGGAAAGAAGTCCTTAGGTCCAATGCAGAAAGAAGTCTGTTCACGTTGAGAGTCAAAAGGAGGCAAGCAAATCGAGAGACCCAGAGAGATGGGCAGATGGTGGGTGAAGCATGAGGAGGACCTTCCCTGAAGAGATAGGAGGCAATGGAAGGCTTTAAAGAGACCATGCTTAGCTTTTTGAAACTAGAGATGATAAATATTGAATTAGGGCTTAAGGTCTCAATGCTTATGGATGAAGGCACTTATTGATCATAGGTGACATGAATCTTTATCAGTAAGTCAGCCACAGCATCAGTAGATAAGACGCTGGGTAAAGTCAGGATGTAGAATGTTTAAAATAGCTGTCAATGAGAGTGATAAACTTTTGAATAAACTTTAGAGCTCAGCAAGGACTAATGATTGAACATAAATGAGTTTTCAGTTCGTTATTTATCCCTAGAAGACTTCTAGTGGGGAACGTGGACAGAGTGCATTGGGGTGACTGATCACAGAGTATGACCTCAGGCAGCAGTTCTTGAGTACCACGTGGTCTCCATCAGTTCTCAATTACGCCACGAGTCATCTGTAACTCTTACAAGTACTAACAATTTTGGTTGATTTTTTAAATTCATTAAAGGTCACTTTTAAAATACTGTCTCTCACTGGCAGCTCTGCAGACTTCTTTGGACTGAAAAGCACCCTATGGATTGGAGTCACTGTTATGGAAATTGTAGGTACCTTCACCCTCACTTATGGCGCTTCAAGGTATATGCAGTATTGTTACTGATTTACCACTAATTGTTGTGGCAGTCACACATTATTTAGAGTTTTGTAGCTGAAATGGATAGTTAACTGTGTTTTCAGTTTAACTTTACCCTGAATACAATTTTAATAGAGAAGGTAGGAAGAGGAGGAGAAAATGAGAGGAGTACATTGATAACTTGATTGCCCTTGCTCCTGGACTGTCTGAGAATTCAGTGGCGGGTGGGGAGAGATGAGGAGATTACTTTACCATGTCTGTCAATAAAACCAAACAAACTGATGACAAATTGTTAGCCTGAACATCAGCAGATGTATTTTGCTCTCTTTATTTCTCTTTAAGAAAATGCCCCACCTTCGTTTAGTCTGGTCTTGAGCCCTTTCTCTCTATAAACTGTCCCTGAATGATCTTATCAAGCCAGTAGCCGTAAATGCATCTACATGCCACTGCTTCTCGTGATGTATCGCTCCACTCCTGACCTCTCTGACTATTCTTCACTCTCCCTGGGATCCCAGGAACATAAGCTGCTCTAGGGTGTAGAAACTTCATCTGTTTTGTTTAAAAACGTGTCTCTCCTGCCCAGAGGAGTGCCAGGTGCAGAGCTTGATGTTGACTAAATCTTTGCTGCATGAATGTCTAAGAGCCTTGTCTAAGCTCACTTGGCTGCAACAAAAATACTTGCACTTTGCCCCCAGCTCTGTTTCCCACAGCAGCAGGTACACATGCACAACTGTGCAAACCAAGACCCTCAGACAGCCGTCTGAGACGAGAGTCTAAGGAGGACCCTCAGGGTTCCCTTCTCCACGTCTCCTCTTCGATGCTCCAAGCTCAGGCCATCTTCTTAGCTCTCCTGGAATCTGTCCTGGGTTCCTCCTCTATCACCTCATTGACTCACCCTTCACAAAGCAACCACAGCCATCATTTTAAAGCCAGAGCAAAACTATGTCTCCCCCTCCCCTAGATGGAAGCCTTTGATGACTTTTCCCTCATATTTAGAATAAAAAGCCCCATTCCTGTCTGTACTGGGGTCCTGCTCCAGGATCTGGCCTCTCTGTCTGCAGCCATGGGCACCTTTTGGCCTGGCTGTAGTCACACTGCCCTTTTGGTTCCTGCCTTAAACTCTTTTGTACTTACTTTTCCCTCTGCCCAGAATACTATTCTTCCTACCTTCCAGTGGATCTTCCACATTGTATCCATTCTAGGATACATCTCAGCTAAGATGTTACTTCTTCCTGAAGACTGTTTCCAGTAAGCAGATCTGAATGAGAACCTACACCCTCCCATCCCAGCAAAGCACACTGCCCTGTTTCATCTTCTTCCTTGCATCATCATTGTTTGATATCCTCTCATTAAATTATTTTTAAAAATTGGATTTTATATGTGAGTATAGTTGGTTAACAATGCTGTGTTAGTTTTAGGTGTTCAGCAAGGTGATTCAGTTACGCATACACCTGTGTCTATTCTTTTTTTTTTTTGGAAGGTACAGTCTTTTATTTACATTATTAGCACATATAGAATAGGATTAGACAGAATATAATCAAAAGTTGAGCTTTTCTTTGAGATTCATTGGTCTTCACCATTGACAAAGAAAGCTGTCTTCTTGTCTTTAGCCTAAACCTGCCACAAACGTATTCTATCATGTATCTCCGTATTAACACAATCATGTTTTCTGAGAGTATTAATATTGAAAAACAGGAATATCATATCTTTTCTGAAACACTAGTCGTACTTAGAGCTATTATCCTTTCTCAAGTTCTTTTCCCATTCAGGTTATTACAGAATAGTGAGCAGAGTTCCTACAGTAGATCCTTGGTGGTTATCCATTTTAAATACAGCAGTGTTGCTGTCTCTCTTCCCCTCACTTAAAGTTAAGCTTCACGAGAGCAGTGACATTACCTGTCTAGTTCTCTGCTTTATCTTGAGTCCTTAGCTTGGTTCCTGCATAGAGCGAGTACAGAGCAGCTAGTTGATGACTGTAAAGTCCTTATGGGATGGAGTCACATGGCAGGTGCCAGAATTAAATCAGGAATGAAGGATTAGCCTCATTAAGCCTGTGAACCTGATGTTCTATCTGCATCATTAAGAGTGAAAAACAAAACTGCAGTTAATTCTCTGAGAAAGAATAAGGGACAGTGGACACTAAGGCAGAGTAGGAGGTTGGAGAAGGACACAGCGATGTGCCTGGAAGACTGTTTTGGACCAAAGCATATAGGAATGTAGAAGCAGCAGCACCAGGATGGAATCAGAGATGATTTTTGAGATGAATCTAAAATTTACCAAGGGAGATCTTTCTGTGTAAAACAGTCTGACTAGCCAAGGTGTGCTTTGAGAGACCCAGAAAAACAAGTCTTAAAGGAACCCTGTTTATCACTGTGATCCAATTCTGCTGTGTCTGAAGTCCAGGAATCCTTCACTTCTGTGGAGTCCACCATTGGATGGTAGGCTCTCAATCCACGGGGAAAACCAAATCCTCCATATTCTTGGGTTTGTTATTGCCGAAGTCGTTCATAGCTCAAGGCCAGCTCCCAAGAGTCGGCCACTTATTGATGCTCTGAACTCCACAGCTTCCGTTTCCTAAATCCCACCTTATTTTCTAGGCTCATTCACAGCAACCATTGCATTTTGAAGCTGTATACCTCCAACCAGTTGCAATCTTTGATTTCTCTGAGTCTTCAAAGCATTTGGGAGTTTGTCTTGAAGGCATTCCAGCCTTGGATTGTAAGATTTGTCTGTCTTAACGTTCCTTACCCTAACTCGATCAGAGATAAGGACAGAATCTGGGTACTAATCATTCCTATACACTCTGAAACCCAGTCACATGCCTTAGACATTCATGAATCAATGTAAAACTTGGAAGAGACTCTGCCGTTTACTGGGTGTGTGATCTTGTTCTTTACTTCTCTAAGACTGCATTTTCTTATCTCTAAAACAATTAATGATAGAGAAAATGATAACCACGTCATAGGATTGTCAAAAGAATTAAATGAAGTAGTATGTATATAGTGATTGACACAGAATGTAATCAGTAGTGATGTTAATGGTGATGGACTTTATGGATACCCCAAATGTCAGTCCCAAGAGACCCCAAGAATAGCCCATCTTAAGTGACTGTCTTTGATTCGAATATTGATGACATTCTAAAATATTGACTGTCATAGAGCCAATAGGATTGTACCAAAAATTTAACTGTGAATATGTGTCTATAGCCTTAATTAAGAAAAAGTTAACAGTGGGAAATCACTTCTGAGTCTTATAAATAGGAAATTGGATTTCCTAATGGGTAATTTAAAATACCTTGGGAGCATAAATACACCTGGAGCACTCAAGCTATAAGTTGGTGACTCAGAGAACAAGGGCACAGAATTCTGAAATAAGCAACAGTAAATGGCCACTTAAGCTCTCAAAGAGCAAATTGCAGAAAATAAATTAATGCATTTAAATATGCATGAATCTCCTCTAAGTGAGGGGATAAGCCGAAATGGGGCTGAATGATTTCCTTTGTTATGCGTGTTCTGAAGTATTCATAATGCCCTGTTTTGTGCCTTATACCTTTGATAAGAACAGATCCCAGAATCTTTTGCTTTATTATATTGTTTTTAAAGTAATTCAGATTATGAAAGAGCAAATTCCAGTCAAAGTACAGATTGGTTTCATTGATTTGGAAAACTGGATCGCAAGTTTATCCAAGGAGAGATGGACCCCAGAAGAAATGAAAAGTGATTCTGATTTAACTGTTAGAAAAGAGCCTCAAAGGAGCTGACATAATTTTTGCAGAAACTTCTTAAAAGTTTGAAACTTGCCAACCTTTCTCCTAAAATATGTGCCAAGATTTTATCAACCTCTCTGCTACTGTGTGGCATGGCAATTTAAGTTCTAAGAATCAATATACTCAATTGTAGATTATAGGGTAGATTTAGAATATTTATCAGAATCATTACTCAGTTATTTCCAACTCTCATCGGAGGTTTTCATTTTCATCATGGGAACCACAGACACGAAAACCCCAGTATTTTATGTCCTTGCCTGTTTAAAAACAAATTTTATGGTTGTATCACTGAATTCATAAAGGGAGAAGTGCCAGAAAGAGGAGGCAGAGATATCAAAAGCAGAAGTTAACTGTTGACCAAAGGCCTCTAATGTTTGAGACTGTGTTCTATCTGATCTTTTCAAAGAGAGGGATTTAAGGAAATTACTGTTTGCTGTGCACACACTGGTCGTCAGGGTAGCTTTCGTGAATGGCAGTGGTTCATTTTTGATGCCAAAGCAGTGAAGGAGAGCTTGGCAGCTGAGTCAGAGCTGGAACTGAGGAGACTGACTGCAGAATGGATGAAGGTTAGAAAAGGATTTGGCAGCCCTGCCTGAGAACAGAAGTAATCAAAAGAATTACCAAGAACTGCAAAACCAGGCGAATAGGAATATGAAGTACAGCAGCCTGTTTTTTTTTCTTTGAACATGGAAAAATATTAAACGTATTCTCAGTCTGTTAGGATGTCCATGTTTTTCTGTGAGTTTCTGTTATTATAGTAATTCTATTTTGCCCTGGGGCTATGGATAGGATCAAGTCAGAGACTTTGTTATTGTTTATTTTTTAAGTGTGGAAAAAGGCATACTTCTCCACACAGGATTTAAATATTTTGTAACTTATGAATAAGTGCATATTTCTTCCCTATAGTTGAATATTTCCTTTGATGCCCGAGGCTCATTATTTGTATGCTAATTTGTTCTCTTGGAAAGCTATGATATATTACGTTTGCAAATAATCTTTGAAATCTTTTGGAGCAACTGTGAAAAGAAACAACGCATTTCAGGACTCTGGTGCGGCTTGTGTAAGAGTTTGTCATGAGAGGTCAGGAAGTATTTTATGTAGCTGAAGTGTGCACAGAGGTGGAGGAAAGCTGAAAGATGAGGTTGGTAATTTAGATGGGCTCAGATTCTGTATTAGGAGAGGAAATCTGTATTTTACTCTGTAGGCAATGAGGGGAGGTTTTATTTTTAATTTTTTAATTTTTTATTGAATATAGTTGACTTGGAGCATTATGTTTCTGCTTTACAGCAAAGTTAATATCTGTATTAACTAATGTCAATATACCTTTTAATAGTCTTTGCCCATGTAGGTCATTACAGAGTATTGAGTAGAGTTTGCTGGGCTCTACAGTGGGTCCTTACCCATTATCTATTTATAGATGAAAGGGAAAGTCGCTCAGTTGTGTCTGACTCTTTGGGACTCCGTGGACGGTACAGTCCATGGAATTCTCCAGGCCAGAATATTGGAGTGGGTAGCCTTTCCCTTCTCCAGAGGACCTTCCCAACCTGGGGATAAAACCCAGATCTCCCGCATTGTGAGTGGATTCTTTACCAGCTGAGCCGCAAGGGAAGCCCAAGAATACTAGAGTGGGTAGCCTCCCCTTCTCCAGCGGATCTTCCCAACCTGGGGATAAAACCCAGGTCTCCTGCATTGCGGATGGATTCTTTACCAGCTGAGCTGCAAGGGAAGCCCAAGAATACAGGAGTGGGTGGCCTATCCCTTCTCCAGCAGATCTTCCCAACCCAGGAATCAACCAGTGTCTCCTGCATTGCAGGTGGATTCTTTACCAACTGAGCTACGCCCTCGTAGTGTGTGTATGTTAATCCTAATCTTGCAATTTATCCCTCCCCTACCTCTCCACCTTGGCAAGCCTAAGTTTGTTTGCTGCATCTGTGACTATTGCTGTTTTGTAAATAAGTGGGAAAGAATTTAAATAGAGGAGGGAAATGATCCCCTTTGTGTTCAGCAGTGATTTATGGGATCATTTTATGGATTGGATTAAAGAAAGATGCAGTAAATAACTTAAAAAAAAATTCAGACTACTTACAAAGCTAGAACCTCATGTTAATTGTTTCAATAAACAAAAAGAACCATTTTGTCACTCATTCTAAAAGGGCAAGATTTTTTGAATGATTAAAAAAAAACTGATGGTTCTATTAAATATATTAAAATTGACACTTGAACACTACAGGTTTGAAATGCCGAGATCCACTTACATACAGATACGTTTTCAATAGTGCATGCTACAGATACTAAACAGTCTGCGGCAGGCTGAGTCCTGGGATGAGCAGCCACCAGGGATGTGGAGGGCCGACTGTAAATGACAGGTGGATGAACCCTCAGGTTGTTCAGGGATCATCTGTACTATCGTTTTCAATATGAATCCTTGACCTTTAAAATTCCAAATTCAACTTCCATGTCTGTTTATGAAAGAGAGAATTATCTGCTTCAGGGATAGGCTCTGTAAGATCATTTGGTTCTTTACAACAAACACAAAACTCGAAATGTCGTTTCTCCTTGTGAAACGTGACACATGTCTGTTTCTGTAATTTATTCTGCGCCGTTGTTGTGACTCAGCCAGATAACCTACCATCTTTTTGTTTAAAACAAAGTGGTGCGATTGAAAGGGCCACATGTCCTGCAGATGAAGTTCCTGAGACATGAGAGAATCATCACAATTATAGATCCACAACCACACGTCCAGTGTACTGTGTCTCACTACCTGCTGTTGTTGATAGAAGGTTTATCTTGTAGGTAGAACTCAACATTACCCACAGATAATGAATATATTTTTCTATGTATTTATATATAGGTACTAACTGCTCATTGATGTTTCTTTAAGAGCATATGTCATACAATGAATGGAAAAGCAGAATCTTTAGGAACTTCCAGTGTGAAATATTGTTTCATCACTACTGTATTTCTGGTGATTAGCTTGCTTTTTTTAATAGCTCTGTGAAATGTTTTTCTAATCAGTGCACTTAAGCCAACATCAGAACTAGAATTCCTAATTCTGAGCCGAAACAGTTGGAGGCCAACCAAATCAGGACCTTTAATAAGCATTGTAAGGGGAAACCCATCAATCATGTATTCCCTCTCCCTAGCTCTGCATACATTATTGAAAATTTTTATCAAGGTTTTTATACTAAAGAGTCTTTAAGAAATCCAGATGATACATCTATTAGCATGTAGTATTATCTAATCAAAATTTGATGTGTCAGGGTGAATCCACTAATATATAATAATTTTAATAGTGTTAACAACTCTGAAATTGGCTGATAATTATTTTAGAATTAGAGGCTCTAATTTGTACATTGGTAACATGTTTCCACTGACCTGTCAATGTAATACCAATAATAAATTATACTTCTGTCTTCTTTGAGATCATAATGGGCAGCTGAAATGGGATATTTCTACCAGAATTGAATATTAATTTTTTTCATGAACATTTGACACTTCTAAAATTAGAAAGCTCAAGGCCAGGTTTAACATTGTGCTAGCAGAGTCTGATCCTGTTCTCAGTGTTTTTAATTCGGTTAGTTGAAACCAGTCTTTGTTTTCAGTCACTCAGTTGTGTCTGACTCTTCACGACCCCATGGACTCAGCATGCCTGGCTTCCCTGTCCGTCACTGTTTCCCAGAGTTTGCTCAGACTCATGTCCATGGAATCAGTGATGCATCCAACCATCTTGTCCTCTGTGGTCCCCTTCTCATCAGTTCAGTCGCTCAGTCATGTCTGACTCTTTGTGACCCCATGGACTGCAGCACACCAGGCTTCTCTGTCCATCACCAACTCCCGGAGTTCACTCAAACTCATGTCCATCGCATCAGTGATGCCATCCAACCATCTCATCCTCTGTCGTCCCCTTCTCCTTCCGCCCTCAATCTTTCCCAGCATCAGGGTCTTTTCAAATGACTCAGTTCTTCGCATCAGGTGGCCAAAGTATTGGAGCTTCAGCTTCAGCATCAGTCCTTCCAGTGAATATTCAGAACTGATCTCCTTTAGGAGGCACTGGTTGGATCTACTTGTAGTCCAAGGGACTGTCAAGAATCTTTCTTCTCCAACACCACAGTTCAAAAGCATCAATTCTCTGGTGGTCAGCTTTCTTTATAGTCCAATTCTCACATCCACACATGACTACTGGAAAAACCATAGCTTTGACTACACATATCTTTGGTGGCAAAGTAATGTCTGTGCTTTTTAATATGCTGTCTAACTTTGTCATAGCTTTTCTTCCAAGAAGTAAGCGTCTTTTAATTTCATGGCTGCAGTCATCATTTACAGTGATTTTGGAGCCCCCCAAAATAAAGTCTCTTTGTTTTCATTGTTTCCCCAATATTTCCCATGAAGTGATGGGACTGAATGCCATGATCTTAGATTTTGGAATATTGAGTTTCAAGCCAGCTTTTTCACTTTCCTCTTTCACCTTCATCAAGAGACTCTTTAATTCCTCTTTGCATTCTGCTATTAGGTAGTGTCATCTGCATATCTGAGGTTATTGATATTTCTCCCCACAAATCTTGATTTCAGTTTGTGCTTCATTCATCCTGGCATTTCGCAGGATGTACCCTGCATAGAAGTTAAATAAGCAGGGTGATGTCCTTGACTTGCTCCTTTCCCAATTTGGAATAAACCCATTGTTCCATGCCTGGTTCTAACTGTTGCTTCTTGACCTACATATAGGTTTCTCAAGAGGCAGGTTAAGGTGGTTGGTATTCCCTTCTCTTTAAGAATTTTCCACAGTTTGTTGTGATCCACACAGTCAGAGGCTTTAGCCTTGTCAATGAAGCAGAAGTAGATGCTTTTCTGGAATTCTCTTGCTTTTTCTAGGATCCAACAGATGTTGGCAATTTGATCTCTCGTTCCTCTGCCTTTTCTAAATCCAGCTTGTACATCTGGAAGTTCTCAGTTCACATACTGTTGAAGCCTTACTTGAAGGATTTTGAGCATTACCTTTCTAGCATGTGAAATGAGTGCAGTTGTATGGTAGTTTGAACATTCTTTGCAATTACCCTTCTTTGGGATTGGAATGGAAACTGACCTTTTCCAGTCCTGTGGCCACTGCTGAGTTTTCCAGATTTGCTGACATATTGAGTGCAGCATCATCTTTTAGGATTTGAAATAGCTCAGCTGGAATTCTATCACCTCCACTAGTTTTGTTCATAGTTACGCTTCCTAAGGCCCACTTGACTTCACAGTCCAGACGTCTAGCTCTAGGTGAGTGATCACACCATCGTGATTATTTGGGTCATGACGATCTTTTTTGTGTAGTTCTTCTGTGTATTCTTGGCACTTCTTCTTAATATCTTCTGCTTCTGTTAGGTCCATACCATTTCTGTCCTTAATCGTGCCCATCTTTGCATGAAATGTTCCCTTGGTAGCTCTGATTTTCTTGAAGAGATCTCTGCTCTTTGCCATTCTGTTGTTTTCTTATATTCCTTTGCATTGACCACTTAGGAAGGCTTTCTTATCTCTCCTTGCTATTCTTTGGAACTCTGCATTCAGATGCTTATATCTTTCCTTTTCTCCTTTGCCTTTCATGTCTCTTCTTTTCATAGCTATTTGTAAGGCCTCCTCAGACAACCATTTTGCTTTTTTTGTATTTCTTTTTCTTGGGGATGGTCTTAATCACCGCCTCCTGTACAATGTTAACAAACCCAGTCCATAGATTTTCAGGATGGAGGTTTATAACATTGTACAGGAGGTGGTGATCAAAACCATCCCAAAGAAAATCAGCCTAATCAGTGTTATTTTATCACTGTCAGCAAGGCTTCTTAGTACAATACCAAGCAAAATGATTTGTAAACCACCTGAAAGCCAAAATCTTAGCCAGAGAGCTTTCCCCTTATTTACAGTAGGAATCCATCACATTAACACACAAATCGGAGAGACCCCGATGAGAACATTCTTTTGCCTCTGAGTATTTCTTATGTTTTAAATCTATGCAGTAAGGGTAAGTCATGTCAACACAGCAGTTTTAAACATCTTACATTTTAGATCCCTTAGCTCAACCAAAATTTTATGTAGAACCTTAAACAATAAAGCTAGATAAGCAACTATTTTGATTGAAGTACAATACAAATGCCATATGTGTATTGTGACTTATCACATACAGTTTTGAAAGTTACTAAAATAACATTCATAACATTGTGTATATGTCTTTCTAAATTTGCTGTGGCCTCTGCTTAATTTTTTCTTTAAGAAATAATAGCTAATAATACAAGTGAACACTGAGTGCTTCCATATATATCAGAAGTGAACACTGAGTGCTTCCATATATATCAGAGACTCTTTTGAGTGCATCTTTTGAATCATTTTAGGTAATCTGACAAGAGTCAAGTACCATTTTACAGGTGGGGAATCAGGGAGGGAGAGAGCAACTTTGTTGCCTGGGATCACAGAGTGTCCAAGCAGTAGGGCTAGGAGTGTTCTCTGGATGGCTGGCTCCAGAGCTGAGGTGCTTAGCGCCCCTGTACCACCTTCCACCTAAAATAAAAATAACCTCGCACCAGGATCCCCGAAAGCACAGGCTGCTATAGAGCGATGTTTGTCAGATGTACTTGAAAATTTTGCAGAGAACTAGTTGCCTTAGGGCTTTCTGGAAAATGAGCCCATACCTCTTTGCTACCTCTTGAACTTTCTTTGAACCAAATGCAGGTATCAGCCCTGGCGGTACATGGGAGCCACCTGGGGCAGGTGGTTATAAAAGGCACTGGTGCCTGTACTTTGTCCCTCGCTTGGAGGGCCTGATTTAATCAGTCTCAGGTGTGGCTTTGATGCTGTTTGCTTTTCCCCAAAGCTTCCCAGGTATTTCCTATGCAGTCACGGTTAAAAAGGACTGTATTAAAGCAAAGCTGCTTTTCTGCTGTGTGCACACCTTTGCTCACACAGGGTATATGTGAGACGGGTGTCAGGAGGTGCATAACAGGGTGGGATAAGGGGGCCAAAGGCAAGCCATCCTAAGTTAATAGAACCACTTATTCATCTTCTTTCTTTTAAAGTTGCTCAGTCGTGTCCGACTCTTTGTGACCCCATAGACCACACAGTCCATGGAATTCTCCAGGCCAGAATACTGGAGTGGGTAGCCTTTCCCTTCTTCAGGGGATCTTCCCAACCCAGGGATCGAACCCAGGTCTCCCACATTGCAGGCGGATTCTTTACCAGCTGACAAGGGAAGCCCAAGAATACTGGAGTGGGTAGTCTATCCCTTCTCCAGCAGAACTTCCCGACCCAGGATTCAAACTGGGGTCTCCTGCATTGCAGGTGGGTTCTTTACCCCATATTGAGTCATTAAAGGACTCTTCTTTATGTTATATCAACACCACGCACACACACATACACACACATTCTCTGAATTCTCTGTGGGTCACTGAAACCAGTCTGAGTGGTCCTGCTCATTGTACATATGTTTTATGCTTTATACTCTGTGATGTGAAAAGCAACAAAATTTCAAGTTTTGAAAAGGATTATTTTGGATAAGAGAACATTGGGCGTAAATGGGAAGATTCTGTAGAAAGGGAACATCTGTTTCTGTTAATTAGCAGTTGTGGTTAAAAACCTATTCCTCATATGGAGCCCTTGCTATTTCTATAGTAGCCCACATGGCTGCTTGTAGCTAGAGGGTCTGTCGTATGTAAGGCCTTCCTCATAGCGCTAATGGAACAAAATGATTAGTGTCTGGGGAGGGACTCACAGCCTTAGCATCCATGCATACAACTGTGGTGTTGGAGAAGACTCTTGAGAGTCCCTTGGACTACAAGGAGATCAAACCAGCCCCTTCTAAAGGAAATCAGTCCTGAATATTCATTGGAAGGACTGATGCTGAAGCTGAAGCTCCAATACTTTGGCCACCTGATGCAAAGAACTGACTCATGGGAAAAGACCCTGATGCTGGGAAACATTGAAGGCGGGAATATAAAGGGACGACAGAGGATGAGATGGTTGGATGGCATCACCGGCTTAATGGACATGAGTTTGAGCAATCTCCAGGAGTTGGTGATGAACAAGGAAGCCTGGCGTGCTGCAGTCCATGATGTCGCAAAGAGTTGGACACGACTGAGAGACTGAACTGAACTGATACATATGTAATGCATATGTACATGCCCAGAGCTGGGGAGAAAGAAAGGAGGGAGGGAGGGAGGGGAGAGGAAGAAAGAAAGGGCAGAAAGAGGAAGGAAGGAAAAGGGAAAGACTGATGTCCATACCTGTCACTAAATTGTTGTTTGGGCGAGTAGATTATTTCTTCTCTGTGACTGTGTGTGCAGGCAGCTCTGCTTCCATCCAGTGTGATTAAACATATTCATTTGTTTTCTTGGACATAAAGTGTAGATTATATGCTGTCAAGTGATTCTCTTTTCAAAAAGAAAATACTTGTTTAGTGTTAGAACTCCACCGCAGAGATGTCGTCCATACACGCCTCCATCTCCTGCCATCAGTTTTGGCGTGTTGTGACTTTCTAAGTGATGATTTTTAGTTTCAGTAAGTTCGCTGTGTGGTCATATTAAGGGTATTCCTTTTTGAATTACGAATTAGAATCCATACCGTGACTTACTTGACTTTTTCCCCTTTGCTCATTCAGATTGTAATTTTTTTCTACATTACTTTATATTCCTGTAGATAAAGTTTTCTTTTTTCCTGAGAATTTTTGTCACAACATGGATTAACAGAATCCTTTAAAACAGGAAGACAAATATTTGCACAAGAAAGACAGGGATGGAGGAAAACAGTAACTGATGTGTTTGAAGTCTAAGTTTATTTGGACCATAGTGGCCTGCAGTGCTCTTAATTTTTAGCTGGAGGGCAGAAGGGCAGAATTCTGTCTTGGGACAGCTCCCCCATTGTAACTACCAGCAGCGAATGCACAGAATAATAGGTGTTGAATCAAAGAATCTCTTAGAAGTTGTGCTTTAAATTTTTTTTTTTCAACTAAAATGTCATGTGTTATATTAGAGTAATTAAAACAATTATGTCAAATGATTAACCTGCCATGTAGCAAAATTGGGGAATTCTTTTAAAAGAAGCCTCCTAGCTCACCAGTAAAGCCTAGGATGTAGGAAAGAAGAGGAACGTCATCGCTTTGACAGGTTATTTGTTGGTTTTCTGATCTAGGCTGTTGCACCGCCAGGATTCTGAGAGCCCTGGCGTCCATGCTCGATTCCTTTCAATAGCTCACCTCCTAGATAATTGAAAAATGAAATCATGGTGGTGCGCTTGAGGAGCGGTGGATCAGGACTGATAGATTACATCTTGTCTTTCTGTGCGTCCAGATGGTCATTGTCTTAGCATTCCAGTGCCCTCACGGCTTCTGAATCTGAAACATCTGTTTCTATATCATTCTTCACTCTTCAGTTCTGTCACTAAGGGTCACTTGACCCTGTGGATTGAAAGGATGAAGCAACAAGCTCCAATGAAGGGATAAAAAGAGAACGCCACATCTCTGCTCTTTCAGCTCCACAGAGTAACTGGCTCAGACAGAAGGCAGGAGAGATGGGTTGACTTCTCTTGGCAGGGGTGACGTTGTCCTTGACACCTGGGAGAGTTCAGGCATCTCCTTGAATCTAGAGCATAATTAGCCACGAGGCTGGGGACCACAGGGGAACTGTGTTACTTTGCGGCAGTCTAATTGAAGACAGAATTTCCTCCACGAGAAACAGTATCTCGACACTTGAATGGCCATGGTGATTAACAGCCAAACCGGCCAGCCTCCCACATGTTTCAGGATTTACCTGCAAAGAAAAGGCCAGTCTAATGAAACATGCTTGTTGAACATTTGATCAACTGTGACTTGTTCTCTAGCATAGGACTTGAGCCAGAAAAGCCACGTGTAATTCAGGTGCACGGGAAAAGATCTTAGATTATAGTCTGATCTTCTATGGTGTAGTTTGAGTATTTTGCCCTTCCTTAATCAATTCAATCAAATTTATCACTTTAGTTACTCGTGACCTTGGCCAAAAAGTTAGTCAAGCAGTCGGTCAAGATGAAATAAAATAAAAGTCTCGAGTTTCAGGGCCAGAAGCCTTGAGCTTTCTCTTCCTTTAACTGACTCAGAGTAGTTCCTTGCTTTCAGCTGTCAGACGCACCTCCTGGATGGACATCACGGTCTGACTGCTGTACGAAGCCCCCACTTCATCCCATTATCCTTTACCTTCAGCAGACATTAAATCCACCTCCTTGCACAAAATTACTTAAACTTCCTTGCTTAGGAAGGGAAATTCAAATGCCAGAAAAAGCATCCTTTGGGTTGAGTCAGACCCATAACTCACAGGAATGATTTATTATGTGTCTGTTTATCACTGAATCATGTGTCCACTTCGGGAAACACACTTTTTTTTAGTTTTTTGCCATTATGAGGTGAGGTGAAGTCGCTCAGTCGTGTCCGACTCTTTGCGACCCCGTGGACTGTAACCTATTAGGCTTCTCCGCCCATGGGATTCTCCAGGCAAGAATACTGGAGTGGATTGCCATTTCCTTCTCCAGGGGATCTTCCCGACCCAGGGATCGAACCCGGGTCTCCCGCATTGGAGGCAGACGCTTTAACCTCTGAGCCACCAGGGAAGCCCACCAAAAAAGATAACAGCAGCATAAACAGTTATTTTCAGTGGGGGTTCAGCCTCTGTGAGACCTAAGAGTTTGTAAGAAAAGTTTTAATGAAATTACAAATTAAAGTTGTGTCCTGCCATTGCAGAGCCAGTTCCGCTTTTAGAGTGAATGGGGCTTTCATAGCACCCAAGGCAATACTTAGCTGTGCCAGACAGCGACAGCGAGGCTGTGAGCAAGGGATCATTGTTGGACCTGCAGTGCCATCTACAGGACGGACGGAATAGTGGCGCTTCCACTTCTGCTTCAAATAATGTAGCCCCATGGAGAAGGCAATGGCAACCCACTCCAGTACTCTTGCCTGGAAAATCCCATGGACGGAGTAGCCTGGAAGGCTGCAGTCCATGCGGTCGCTGAGGGTCGGACACGACTGAGCGACTTCACTTTCACTTTTCACTTTCCTGCATTGGAGAAGGAAGTGGCAACCTACTCCAGTGTTCTTGCCTGGAGAATCCCAGGGACGGGGGAGCCTGGTGGGCTGCCATCTATGGGGTCGCACAGAGTCAGACACGACTGAAGTGACTTAGCAGTAGTAAGGGGATAAATGGCAATCCACTTCAGTGTTCTTGCCTGGAGAATCCCAGGGACGGCGGAGCTTGGTGGGCTGCCGTCTATGGGGTCGCACAGAGTCGGACACGACTGAACCGACTTAGCAGCAGCAGCAGCAAGGGGATAAAGATGTGTATGTTTCGAGTTCACTGTGTACAGGCAGCAAGACTTGGTTGCTACATTTAAAAAAAAAAAAAGTTGTCTGTTTGCATAATGCTTTTGTAGCACGTGTCTGTTAGACGTATAGGTGATGGAATGTTGTGTTTTTATTGAATTAATTAATTGGAAATCCCATTCATTTGTTTCAAACATCCATTTGATAATCTTTGTAAGAGACAGTATTTCACCTTCAGGTTACTTTCAGTAGACTGTATGGCACTTGACATTAGATCATGATTTACTCGTTTATCAGGCCTATGGTCACTCCCTGTCAGAACACAATCACCGGGCGGCAAGAGATTTTTATTTTACTGATTTTTTTCCTGAGAACCTAGAACAGTGCCAGCACAAAAGCGGGTGCTCACATATTTATATGTGAATGAGTAAACGTCAGTGTTTTGGTAATAAGAAGAGCAAATGTAGAAAGACCGCTCCCCTCCTGGAATCTTAGGGTCTGGCTTTTAATATGTGGGTGCCAATACCTTCTTCCTTCCTTTCTGTAGTTGTGAAAATTAAATGAGATAGTGGATGATGAAGAAATGTGAACTGTGAGGCACTATAAAATTTAGGCATCTTTCCCAAGTATAATTTTCAGAATTTTGATAGAACTCTGGAAATGCAGAAAATGTAAGACCCTCCTTTTCTCCCTCCCCCATAATTTTCTGAGGTACTTTTAAAAGATGGGGGGCTGGAAATCTGTATTTCATAAAATTAAAAAATGGAAGATCCTAAAGCATCCTAAAATTTCCAAACTTCTGGTATAAAGATAAAGTTGCAACTGAATTGAACCCAAAAGGAAAAGTTACTTTTTTAATATTGCCCCTCCCTCAATTATTTCCTGATACATCTAATAAGATGTATTTTTTGAGGAAAATACAGAAAATCTTAATCAGTCTATTATTATTTAGCTATGGTTTGAGCACTCCCTAACTTTCACAAAAATTTAGACCAAAGGGTCTAGACATAAAAAGATTCCCTGAATTCAATTCAGTTCAGTCGCTCAGTCGTGTCTGACTCTTCGCGACCCCATGAACCACACACAGCACACCAGGCCTCCTTGTCCATCACCAACTGCTAGAGTCCACCCAAACCCCTGTCCATCGAGTCAGTGATGCCATCCAACCATCTCATCCTCTGTCGTCCCCCTCTCCTCCTGCCTTCAGTCTTTCCCAGCATCAGGGTCTTTTCCAGTGAGTCAGCTCTTTGCATCAAGTGGCCAAAGTATTGGAGTTTCAGCTTCAGCATCAGGCCTTCCAATGAACACCCAGGACTGATCTCCTTTAGGATGGACTGGTTTTAGATGTTTTTCACAAAGTAGGATATAAATGTTCCTTAAAACATTAGAAAATCAAGACCTGCAGGGTTCGTCCAGGTCATGCCATCTGATTCGGGGGGAGAGGTGAGGAGAAAGAGGCCCTCTGATTCAGGCCTGTTCAGCTCCATCCTGGTGCCCTTCCCAAGCGCCTCTCCAGCCTTCTCCCGCCCAGACCCCAGGAGCCGGCGGAGAACGCAGTGCTGCATATGCAGTCGGGCCCCAGCGAGCCTCGTCGCATAAATCAGTGTCTCAGCATTCTAAATCCAAAGTGATTTTTCATCAGCTCATGTATGTCTTCTTGACAGCCTCACTTCCACTAGAATCATTCAGGTAGGACTAAACTTCAAAAGGATGGGCCTAATAGACAGGATTGAGTTCTTTGGATTCAGAAAGGAAAAAGCCTCTCCTCACCTGCTGTTTATGAAACTTGTGATGTACAGTCTGCCTGTTAGAAGCCTGATTCCCTATTTCACGCTTCTATTTTTTTCCCACCCTTAGATAGATAGGTAAGACAGACGGATGCATAGATGAATGATGGATGGACGGATAGGTAGGTAGATATTGTGCATGTCTTTGCTTCAGGAAGTCAAATATATTCAATAAAAGTGAAGGCGCTCAGTCGTGTCCCATTCTTTGCAACCCCATGGACTGTAGCCTGCCACACTCCTCCGTTCATGGGATTTTCCAGTCAAAAGACCAAAATATGTCTGCCCTCCTAGCCATCCCCCTCAAAACATACAACACCCCTTTGGAATGATGCCAGAATTACCATTTTACTTGAATAGCGTTAGATAGTCTGTCTAATCTGGTCTAAACTTTAGGAAATGCAGTACCACTAAAATCTCTAAGGTCAGCCAGTGATTCTTAAGGCTACACATGCAGAGGAACAGGCTGCCCACACTCCAGCCCCGGCTCTCGAGCTCCCTGGTACCAGGCATTTTTAATTGAGAAATCAGCAGTGTAGTACTTATTGCTGCTGCTGCTGCTGCTAAGTCGCCTCAGTCGTGTCCGACTCTGTGCAACCCCATAGACGGCAGCCCACCAGGCTCCCCCGTCCCTGGGATTCTCCAGGCAAGAACACTGGAGTGGGTTGCCATCTCCTTTTCCAGTGCATGAAAGTGAAGTCACTCAGTTGTGTCCAACTCTTCGCGACCCGATGGACTGCAGCTTACCAGGCTCCTCCGTCCTCCATGGGATTTTCTAGGCAAGAGTACTGGAGTGGGTTGCTTACTAGATTTTCCCAAATCCCATGCTGAGATCCTACAGTCTTCTCCCGTCCCCTTATAATTAATAGCCACGATCTGACTGGTAGAATTATGAAACCTGGAAAAGACAGAGGCCAGAGGAAACTACGCCAGTCTTCCTCGGGCCTGCGTATCCCCGCCCCCACCCCAGCACCTCTAAGAAAAGCAAGCAGAGCCTCTGCTTTTAACTGATCATCATCCTCTGGTTGACAGGCTACATCTCTGGGAGGCCAGCGGCTGTTTCCAAGGGTGCAGGATGCCACACACATGACACCGTCATCAGTCATCCATCAGTCACGATTGCTGTATGCATCCGTCTATCTAGTCACAGTCTACAGCAGCCACCGCCCACGAGCAGTCCAAAGTCAGATTAACACAGAAACACTGAGGGCAAGTAAAACAGCCTCACCCACAGCTTCTCCAGCACTGTCAAAAGTAAATGCCTGCTCCTGTTCCCATAAAGTAAACAATTAACCTGCCCTCTCCTCAATACCACATGCATAAGGAGGGAGTGGAATATTGCACCGCAGTGAACGTATGGAGGTAACCACGTGCCATATTTCTTCAGATCAGTGATGAAACACAGCCTTTGGTTCTAAGCACGTTCCCTGTATTTCTGCAACCATGTGAAGTTGCATAATTACACAGAGCTGCTCTGTACTTCGTCTTCCTCCGGCCCCTGCACACTCGCCTCCCCAGTCCCCCTCCTCCAGGGTGATTGTGCCTCCTTTTGTCTGCTTTCCGTATGAGGCTTTATCTTAGTGGGACTCTCAAGAGTCTCTTCCAGCACCACAGTTTGAAAGCATCAATTGTTTGGCACTCTGCCTTCTTTATGGTCCAACTCTCACATCCATGCACGACTACTGGAAAAGCCATAGCTTTGACTAGACAGACCTTTGTCGGCAAAGTAATGTGTCTTCTTTTTTAATATGCTGTCTAGGTTTGTTTTCCAAGGAGCAAGTGTCTTTTAATTTTGTGGCTGCAGTCATCGTCTGCAGTGATTTTGGAGCCTAAGAATATAGAGTCTGTCACTGTTTCCATTATCTCCCCATCTATTTGTCATGAAGTGATGGGACTGGATGTCATGATCTTCGTTTTTTGAATGTTGAATTTCAAGTCAGTTTTTTCACTCTCCTCTTTCACCATCATCAAGAGGCTCTTTAATTCCTCTTCACTTTCTCTCATTAGGATGGGGTCATCTGCCTATCTGAAGTTATTGATATTCTCCTGGCAATCTTGATTCCACTTGTGCTTCATCCAGCCCAGTATTTTGCATGATTACTCTGCATATAAATTAAATAAGCGGAGTGACAGTATACAGCCTTGATGTACTCCTTTCTCAATTTTGAACCAGTTTGTTGTTCCATGTCCAGTTCTAACAGTTGCTTCTTGATCTGCATACAGGTTTCTCAGGAGGCGGGTAAGGTGGTCTGGAAATTTCCAGTCCTTTTGTGATCCACACAAAGGCTTTAGTGTAGTAGTGCAGTCAGTGAAGTAGCAGTAGGTGTTTTTCTGGAATTCCCTTGCTTTTTCTATGATCCAATGAAATTTTAACTAAACCCACTAAGCTGAGTGATGAAGTCTGCATGTGGAGTGAGAAGGGGCACAAAATGTACTGTCAAGCCATTCCAATTAGATTCAACTGAATTTCTTTTATTCTTCAGCTAAAAAGGCTATTTGCTCTTTGCATCCTGAAGGAGCTTGAAAACTTGGTCAAGATCGAAAAATGCATTTTCAGGGATTACTATCTCCCCTTTGCCAGTCCCACACTCAAATCTGTCTTCATTGGTGTCTGACAGGCCTATCTTTAGCCTGAACAATGTGATAATTAGGTTTCAGAATATTTTATGCAGAAGGAGAAGGTGGTTGCTCCATTGCCAGCAAGCTCATTCTTGCTTTTACATGTATTTTTATATTCTTCCTCCTGCCAGGAATGTTCATTTTCTTTCTTTTTCTTTTACTCAGCATTTTAAGACCCAGCTCAACTCATCCTCAGTCATGAGACCTTCTCAGAGCAGGACAGTGATTTTCCCCTGTATGTACTTATTGTGTATTTTCTGGAATATATAACATAGAATCTAACTACATACTGTATGTGTCATGAACGTACAAGATCACGTCTCTTCCAAGTGACTGTGGTGTCCAGACGTCAGTCATACATCAGCACCTTTCTAGTTAGGCTTATAGAAATGAATGATATTTAATGTTTCTTAGAACTTGGATTTTTTTTAAAATTACTTGGGAGAGAAAGAAAGTCTCATCTGTCTTACATGCTTATAAATTGGATATTTTTAGATTGGGGGAAACTAGATAATATAACAGGTCATGTTAAAGCTATTAGGACAGCTCTCCAATGTCCAGTGTCTTGTGTATAAGAGCCAACCTGAATGGATTTTATTGTTGTACTTTTCTAAAATAATTTCTGTAAAAAATCTTGTTTTCAAACATCTAAATGGTTGGAACATAGATATGTCACGGTACTAGAATCCTCCTTTGTATTTTAAGTAATACAAATGGGTTTATACATTCATCAGCAGTTAGGCATGATTATTGGAAAAAATAGTAAGATTTATGGTATATCAAATCTATAAATATACCTAACTAGGTATCTGTCATCTCTTAGAGGTAACATGCAAAACAAGGTGTGCAGAAAAACTTGAAAAATACCTTTTGTTCACTTATTTTGAGATCTGACATTAGAGTGACTTATTCATGAGAATTTCATAATATATTAGTAAGCGTGCTGTGGGATATTTTGGAAAAGTAATGAAGGCTTAGTGATGCAAAATATTTCTCCTGCCTTCTGTTCTAAGAGATAAATGAGGTGAGGCTTTCTTTTCAGTTCAATATGTCAGCTCTTCCTGTCTATAATCTCATTTATCACTTCATCCTACACATTCATATAGTTGTTTTTTCTTTTAGGAATCTGTTCCAGCTCTTCAACTAGACTCCCAGGTCCCCTATAGACAGACCCACCGAGGGTTTTATCATCTGTTTGCAAGGCCCCCCAGCAGAGTGCCCACTGAAAAGTGTGTGCCCATGACAAAACGAACAGGAGTTTGCCAACTGACGAGGTAGAAAGAGGGAGCGGCAAAAGGATGCACGTGAATGACGGCCTACTGAGCATCCTTGTCTGCTAAGGATGATGCCCTGTGCTGACCCAGCCCGCGATCAAGATCACCCCACTCACCCACGCAGCCATCTTTATCCAAAACCTCCAACCAGCATTACTTGGAAAGCCAGGCACCTTTCTCGGAGTGTCTTCAGGGGAACTCATCAACAGATACGGGCATGAAACTGAACATGGCACAATGAATTCTGGATTGTAAGAGGTGGTAGTAGGAGCACAGCGAGAAAGGGGTTTGTTTGTTTGCTTAAATGATGAGTTAGCCCGAAACAGGGAGGACATTCTCAACACCCCAGAAATACAGACAGGGAGGTGGGGACAGGAAGGGAGGCGCAGAGATCCAGTGCAGTGTGCTGTCACTAAAACAGACAGGTGTAAGCCACAAAATAGCGGAGAATGGGTATCCAAACCACTTAAGGTCATAAAGGACCCTGATAAGCTGGTTGATGAGCTTGGACTTCATGGAATGGGCATCCATCAGACATTTAAGGAGAGTGACAGGTTAGTTTGGGTGGTTTGGTCTGACTTGTAAAAGACATTTGAAGGCATAGAACTGAAGGCAGGGCGACCAATTAGTCCATGGGATAAAGTGAGAGACTCAACAGGCAAGAGTATGAGAACTGGAGATGAGGGAGGGATCAGGAAGGATTTGGGAGGTATACACCTCTGTCTAGATGGTGGTGGTGGTTTAGTCTCTTAAGTCATGTCCAACTCTTGCAACCCCATGGACTACACTATACCTACCAGGCTCCTCTGTCTATGGGATTCTCCAGGCAAGAATACATGGAAAAAAAGGAAAAAGTGAAGTCGCTCAGTCGTGTCCAACTCTTTGTGACCCCAAGGACTGTAGCCTACCAGGCTCCATGTACCATGGCTCCATGGTAAATACCATCCATGGAATTTTCCAGGCAAGAGTACTGGAGTGGGTTGCCATTTTCTTCTCCAGGGGATCAAACCTGGGTCTCCCGCATTGCAGGCAGACGCTTTACCAACTGAGCTACAAGGGAAGCCCCTCTGTCTCAGTACTCTTTCTCAAGTTATTCATACATCACTCCCTGGCTAAACCCCTTAGGTGGACCCTGGTTGTTCTAAGAACAGAACAACACACACATTTCCCAAGGCCCTCAGGCTCTCTTCCTGCTCTCCTCTGAGCTCAGACCCACACCCAGGTCAGCCATTGTCCTCAGCCAGGCCTCTCTTCCAGGCCGAGCAGTGCCAAGCCGTCTCCCTTCTGAAGTGCCCATAACTTCCCTCTGCCCGGAATTCCTTTCCCGCAGCTCTCTGCATGGCAAGTCATTTCTCATTCTTTAGGTCTCACCTCCTCACAGGGACCTTGCATGGAAACCTTATCTAATGTGACCTTCCTCAGTTGCTCTCTCTATTTTTCATTTTCTAATTTCCTCCATCCCACCTACCATGATGTTAATTGTCTTGGTGGTCTATAATAATTGCATTTTACCTGCTGTATTGTCACACACACGCACCCTGTTTCTGGATGTATCATGGAAGCCCTTGAATTCCTGAATATGGTTTCTCATTGACAGTGCTAGCATAATGGTTCTTGGTGCATGGACACTACCCACCCCCCAAATATATATACACATATGTGTGTGTGTGTGTGTGTGTATATATATTCTTGCCTGGAGAATCCCCATGGAAAGAGGAACCTGGCAGGCTACAGTCCATGGGGTCACAAAGAGTCAGACATGACTGAAGCGACTTAGCTTCATATATACACATGTATATATGAATGTATATGAATTAATGATAAATAAATGAGTGATTGGATATAATACTTAGAAGGTGAGTCAGAGAAAGAAGTCCAGTGGTGGAGCCAGAATTTGTACCTCCTGGTATCTGGCTCCAGCTTCAGTATTTAGCTATTATCCACACTCCTCCTGCTTTGCTTTAGAGTAAATACATAGCACATTCATTCATACTGTAAGGCAAATGCTTTAGGGTAGATGATGACTGGTATATATATACACTGTCCTCAAGGCAAAATCAGGTACAAAAATGAGTGAATGTATGTTTAACTGGCCTAAGGGATACTTATGTGGTATGGGAATATATATCTATCTATAACCTATTCACTCAAATGTTTTACTTCCTACGTGGTTAATCTGCAGATTGATCATCTTAAAGATATGGTCTTTTCCATTTATTTGTCAAAAAATACTGAAGAGGATGGCAGAGAAATAACTTCAAAGTTAAGGAAGTGAAGTGAAGTTGTTCAGTCGTGTCCGACTCTTTGCAACCCCATGGACTGTAGCCCACCAGATTTCTCTGTCCATGGGATTTTCCCGGCAAGAGTACTGGAGTGGGTTGCCATTTCCTTCTCCATGGGATCGTCCCAACCCAGGGATTGAACCCGGGTCTCCTGCATTGCAGGCAGATGCTTTACCATCTGAGCCGCCAGGGAAGTTGTATAGGTATTAACTACATAAAATATCAAATAGTTATAGATTGAGGGGCAAAAACTTGGAGTTGAATAGACTTACTGTTTACATTTTGTCTTTGTTGTTGTTTTTAAAGTATTGACCGGTACCACCTTATTATTTCATTTGAGTGAAAATCCAAATAAGGACTGATAGACTAGTAAGGGACTCAGCTACACACATTCAAGCAAAGCGTCACTGAAAGAAGACAGAAGAACAGCAAGACCATGAATAGTGAATGCCCTCAGTTGTCTGTGTCTCCTACACACTTCATAATTTTTCTTAAGCCTGGACGTTTTCCTTTTCAGGGGATAGAGAGAGTTTGGTAAGCATCACAAAGGAATGTGGGATTTCCACATCTGTCTAGAAGCAGGCAGATCCTCACCTACCCGCCTGGCCTCTGCATGGCCTTCCCGGGATTCGAAAGGCTTCAGCTTTTGCTGTCGATGGTCAGGAGGGATTGGAGCTTTTCCTGTGGCTTCTTTCAGGCTTCCCTCTTCAGCACTGATTTTTCTGTCGTTTGAAAATGACATACCTACTTGGAGATGTGGAGCATTCATCCTGCTTGGTGTTCTCGGAGCTTTCAGGATCTGTGCTGTCTGACACTAATCTGGGGGCAATTCCCAGTCATTATTGTTTTAAATATTTCTTCTTTTTCTCTTTCTCCTCCTAGTATTCCCACTACATGTTTATTATACGTTTCTTAGTGCTCTCACAGTTCTTAGATATTCTGTTCTTCTGTGGGGAGAGGGGGTGGTTCTTTTTGTAGGGATTTTTTTTTTGGGGGGCAGGTCTTTTTTCTCTTCCCTTTTCAGTTTTCTAAAGGTTTCTGCTGAAATATCCTCAGGCTCAGAGCTTCTTTCCTCAGCCATCTCCAGTCAACCAACAAGCCCATCAAAGGCATTCTCATTTCTGCCACAGTGTTCCTGACTTCTGGCGTTTCTTTTTGCTTCTTTCTTTGAATTTTCATCTCTCTGTTTTATTGCCCATCTGTTTTCCCATGCTGTCTACTTTATCCATTATAATTCTTAGTATATTAAGCATAGTTATTTAAAATTTCCGCCTCCCTATCATATCTGAGTCTGATTCTGATCCTTGTCTCCTGAAATTTTCTTGCCTTTCGATATCCCTTGTCAGTTTTTTCTTGATAGCTGGATACGACATACGAGGTAAAAGGAATTGCTGTAAGTACGGCTTTTAGTAATGTGGTGGTGACATAGGAGGAGGGGAGCATTTCTCTCATCCAGGGATTAGGTCTCTGACTTTTGTTGAGCCTGTGACCATGCGTGTCACACATGCTTCTCAGATGTTCCCACCTCTGCCCTCTGATGGGAGAGGATGGCTGATGTGGGCTGGAGCTGGGTATTTCCTTTCCCCAGGTCAGGTAGGCTTTGATAAAAACGCCAGCAGATGAGGCTCTGGCTAAATAGTCATAGTTCCTCCTGAGGGCAGGTCTTGCTAAGAATAGAATGCTCTGGTATATTTCCAAAAGATTTCTTTCCCTTCCTTCTGCCAGAAGCATCAAGAGATTTTTCTTTGATATTTACTGTGGAAATCTAGTAAAGCTCCTAGAAGTAAAACTCACAAAAGTGTGGGTGCTCTTTATGAGTGGGTCCTCCTGGAGTTTTTCTCTCCCAGGCTTGTCCATACCAAGCCTCCAGCGGTTCACCAATGACAGTTCAGGTTTTCGTGCCCCAGCACTGCTTCCGTGGGGGTTCCAGCCCAGGGGTTTCTACTTCAATCAGATTCGATTCTCTGTGTCCACCTCTGGGTCTCTCGGGGCAGTGGTGTGCCTTGCGATCTCACTTCTCTTGTGGATCTAAGAAGAGTTTTTGCTTTTTCAGTTGTTCAGAAAGAGCTGCATTAGAGAGTTTTAAGCAAAGGAATAACATATCTATGACTTATCAGTTCAGTCAGTTCAGTCGCTCAGTCGTGTCCGACTCTTTGCGACCCCATGAATTGCAGCACGCCAGGCCTCCCTGTTCATACAGTCCAGCGTTTCTCATGATGTACTCTGCATATAAGTTAAATAAGCAGGGTGACAATATACAGCCTTGACGGACTCTTATACTTTACAAGAAATACTCTGGCTGCAATACTGTGAAAAGACTGCAAGTCATCAAGTGCCAATGAATTAGGCCTCCGCTGCATTTAAACTTGTTGAATTATTGAAAAAAATCCTTTTTATATGTATATATTTTTTTACAAACCACACCCCTTCTTTTGAGATGCAGGGGACTAGTGGGAGTTGCCAGGCTGTCTCGCTCTGAGGCCAGTCAGGACATCTTGCACCGAGCTCCAGGGAGTCTTGGGAGGTTTCTCACTGACTGAGAACACAAGTATCCCCAGGTGGATATACAGGAGTCGTGGGGTAGGGGGCAGCATTAATAAGATAGAGGAAAATGCTGGGTTTCGTTCTCATCTCACCCTTTTGTAAGATGAAAATCATTCAGCAGTGGAACAGTTGGGCAGCAAACTTTTTAAGTCATTTTTAAATATCATTGATAATAAAAAGAAATTTGGGGTTGATTTGGGCTATGAAATTGATTCTTTACTCTGCATACAGGGTCTGGCGGCTCCATTCCACACAGCTGTCCCAGACGCTGGCGTCTTGCACCTTGCCAGTCCGCTCTTCCTGGGTGGGATTTTCATTCTCCTGGTCACAGGGGGACGGCTCGAGCTCTGTCCTGTTAGTGTTCCAGGCAGCGGCATAGAAATTAAGGGGCAAAAGCATCAGGTGTCTTTTTAAGGAAAATTCCCTTAGGTTGGTATAAAACCTCAGCATAAATCTTTTTGGCTAGAACTTTGCCTCCTGGACATACTTAGTTGCAAGGGAGACTAAGAAATGTTATCTCTGTTCTCAGGAGCTATGTATGCAGATAAAAATCAGCGGTTCTGTTTTCCTAGATGAAGGAAACATGGATATCAGGGGACAGTAAGCAGTTTCTGTCCAGACTGCAATCAACATGGAGAATAGCTCCTATTGTTTTTGTTTTGCTTTAACCTCAAAACCCCCAGGATCTACAGACTTTGGTCAAAAAACGTGGGAGACTGTTGAGCAGTTGTTCAACTGAACTGACAAATTTGTTCAGCATATTTTCCTGTCACAATTTTCATTATGCTACTTGAGTCATTTATTTCTAAATACATCCCCTAATTTAAACTCTGATGGAATTCACACAGAATATATAACATACCACCAGACAGCTGTGTTGTTTTTTTTTTTTT
>SJYT01044844.1:431977-444485 GCA_006410635.1 Cephalophus harveyi
CTCCAGTACTTTGGCCACCTCATGCGAAGAGTTGACTCATTGGAAAAGACTCTGATGCTGGGAGGGATTGGGGGCAGGAGGAGAAGGGGACGACCGAGGATGAGATGGCTGGATGGCATCACTGACTCGATGGACGTGAGTCTGAGTGAACTCCGGGAGATGGTGATGGACAGGGAGGCCTGGCGTGCTGCGATTCATGGGGTCGCAAAGAGTCGGACACGACTGAGCGACTGAACTGAACTGAAGGAAGTCAAATGAAAGAAAAATGATCAAAGGAGAAATTAACAATTACAGAATTCTTAAGCAGTTAAAAAAAAATGGATCCTTAAAAATAGAAAGCAGGAAACTATTAGACAGTGGACCATGAAAAACAGTGAGGGGCAGGAGCAGGGAGAAAGCATAAGAAAAGTGAAAGTAAATGTAAGAGGGCAGATCACCACAGCTACGGTCGAGATGAAGTAAATGATAGAATATGCATGAGCCTGCTTGAATTTTTGAAGCTCTAAGCATGCCAGCAGGAATATGGCACCACAGAGTAGACCCAGAGTCACTGAATGAGAAGCAGAATCAGGACGGGCATGGAGAGAGTCTGCCCCTCTGCTGAGATTCCAGAATATCCTCAAAAGAAGAGGAAACTATTTATAAACTCCTGATGAGATCTAAAAAAATTCTCCTCTCCATCCCTTTTTAAATGGCTATTTTGGCTTGACCAAAGAGCAAGTTGCTATTAAGAAACAATTTTTCACTTGGAAAAGAAATCTAAAAACTGAATATAAAATCGAATATACAGTGGTTCCCCAACCTTTTTTGGCACCAGGGACCAGTTTCATGGAAAACAGTTTTTCTACGAGCAGGTGGGGCGATGATCTCAGGATGATTCGAGCACATTACATTTATTGTGCACTTTATTTCTATTATTATTACATCAGCTCCACCTCAGATCATCAGGGAGTAGATGGTGGAGATTGGGGACGCCAGCATATGCTATCATTGGACTGTCCAAAACAAAACAAAAAAAATCACATTCATAAATCATAAAGACAAAGCGAGGTCACATACTTAATTAGAGTAATGAGGTTAGGTGTGATTTTTCTTATTTTCCAGCCTTTCCAAAATACTGTTTGCATAATAGAAACATTTTGCAGAACAAAATAAGTGGTATCCTGTATATGAGTCCAGATTTTTAAGATCTGCAGACTTTGTCCTACTCAAGGGACAAAGTACATTCTTCCTGTCATTATCAAATTGTAGAAGGTATTAAATTATTCCTTCAAAGGCCACCTAAAATGAACCAAGTCCCTAGTTGTTGAATGCATGCTCCTCTTGGGTTGTTATCATTAAATAGCAACTATGGCAATGATCTTTGTTCTCATAGGTAGGCAGGCATACAAGAAATCTGCAGTATAAACTCAGTTTGCTTACTTTGTAGAAAGCAGAGTGCATTTCTTAGGAAGTACAAGGAATTAACAGATCCTCGTTAGTGGAATAATTCCCTGTCCTTTATTGAATTAACCTTAACTAGAAAAATCACTGCACATGGTGACCGCAGCCTTGAAATTAAAAGACGCTTACTCCTTGGAAGAAAAGTTATGACCATCTAGACAGCATACTAAAAAGCAGAGACATTACTTTGCCAACAAAGGTCTGTCTAGTCAAGGCTATGGTTTTTCCAGTAGTCATGTATGGATGTGAGAGTTGGACTATAAAGAAAGCTGAGTGCTGAACAACTGATGCTCTTGAGCTGTGGTGTTGGAGAAGACTCTAGAGAGTCCGTTGGACTGCAAGGAGATCAATCCAGTCCATCCTAAAGGAGATCAGTCCTCGGTGTTCATTGGAAAGACTGATGTTGAAGCTGAAACTCCAATACTTTAGCCACCTGATGTGAAAAACTGACTCATTCGAAAAGACCCCAATGCTGGGAAAGATCGAAGGTGGTAGGAAAAGGGGATGACAGAGGATGAGATGGTTGGATGGCATCACCAACTCAATGGACATGAGTTTGGGTAAACTCCGGGAGTTGGTGATGGACAGGGAGGCCTGGCGTGCTGCAGCCCATGGGGTCGCAAAGAGTCAGACACAACTGAGCTACTGAACTAAGTAGAATGGACCAGGGGCTTCCCTGATGCCTCAGCGGTAAAGAATCTGTCTGCAGTTCAGGAGTTAAAGGAGACAAGGATTTGATCCCTGGGTTGGGAAGATCCCCTGGAGGAGGGCATAGCAACCCACTCCAGTATTCTTGCCTGGAGATTTCCATGGACAGGGGAGCCTGGCGGGCTACAGTCCAAAGGGTTACCAAGAGTCGGACATGACTGAGCGACTTAGCACAGCACAGAATGGGCCAGGTGACCACTTTGGATGCTAGGGATGACAGACCTGGAGGATGAATCCGATTTTGCACTTGGAAACGTTTTAGTTGAGATGACCGTCAGATATTTCAGCCTCTCAGACACAGAGGGAAAGAAGGCAAACTTTCTACCATGGCTCTGCTGCTGCTGCTGTCGCTTCAGTCATGTCCGACTCTGTGTGACCCCATAGACGGCAGCCCACCAGGCTCCCCCGTCCCTGGGATTCTCCAGGCAAGAACACTGGAGTGGGTTGCCATTTCCTTCTCCAGTGCATGAAAGTAAAAAGTGAAAGGGAAGTCGCTCAGTCGTGTCCAACTCTTCACGACCCCATGACTGCAGCCTACCAGGCTCCTCTGCCTCTGGGATTTTCCAGGCAAGAGTAGTGGAGTGGGGTGCCATCGCCATGGCTCTAAGACTGACTAATTTGCATGGATAAAAATGATTTATTTAAGAACTGGTGACTACATCACTGACTTTAAAATGTCTTGGGAATCGGTTGGGGTTGGCAGTGATACTTCTTATCAGAAGATGCCACAGAAAATTCTTACTCGCTGCCTACTCTGTTTTTGTGAGCAAAAGTTACCTGTTTTGTGACAGAAAAGGGAGGAATATTGCCCTCAATTTTGGTTATATTTAGTGTGTCATTATAACTTTTGGTCTTATTAATACTTGGGTGAATTTTAGAGTACTTTCAAAATTTTTTGCCCATCATTAAAAATTACATATCATGTCAAGGATTGGATGAATTGATGACAACTTGGATGAAATGTGACCTACTTTACATATATATAAATATTTCAAATACTGTATTCAGGTAGAAAAGTATAGAATTTTAAAAAAGTTTTCTTTATAGTTACTTGTACTCAGAAAGGCAATCCAGAACTGAAGGCAACACTGGTTTTGTTTATACTAATATCAATTACCACAAAGCCTCTACTTTTGCAATATTTTAGTATTGAATGTAAAATCTTACCTTTCATGGTATTTTCATATTTTTATCTTCTTAATATTTGTATATTATATATTTTATTAACCACTCTAATGGTTTTCAGTAGTTTTTAGTTGATACTCATAGGTTACATAGGTTTGCTAATGCTAAGTGCTAAGTTGCTTCAGTCGTGTCCGACTCTGTGACCCCATAGACGGCAGACCACCAGGCTCCCCCGTCCTTGGGATTCTCCAGGCAAGAACACTGGAGTGGGGTGCCATTTCCTTCTCCAATGCATCAAAGTGAAAAGTGAAAGTGAAGTCGCTCAGTTGTGTCCGACTCTTTGTGACCCCATGGACTGCAGCCTACCAGGCTGCTCCGCCCATGGGGTTTTCCAGGCAAGAGTACTGGAGTGGGGCGCCATCGCCTTCTCCGTATATAGGTTTACTTGTCACCATATATCTTTTCTTAGTAAAATGTTACTTAAATCAGTAGTTCTCATCTGGGACAATTTTGCCTCTCATGCGATCATTAGCAGTGCCTGAGACGTTGTTGGTTGTCATTAATATGGTTTCTGTTGGCATCTGTTGAGTAGAGACTAGGGAGGCTGTGAAACATGCTTTTGTGACCAAGAGAGACTCTTGATATTATTAGTGAGTTAATCCAGTTCTGACATATTCTAGATACAGGCCCTTTGGGGGACATACGTTTTACACATATTTTCCCAGTGTATGGCTACTTCTTGATTTCTTAAGTCTCTTTTGAAGAGCAGGTGTTTTTATGAAATCCAATTTATTGATCTTTTAAAATTTTTGTAATTCATGCCTTTTCTTAAATAAGAAATCTTTGTAACCCAAGGTCACTAAAATATTTTCCTGTGTTTTCTTCCATAAGTTTCATAGTGCTTGCTTGCTCGCTCTTACATTGAAATCTATCATCCATCTCAAATTAATTCTGGTAAGTGATGAGTTAAGGCTTGATGTTTATATTTTTCCAAATGGCTTTCCTGTGGTTCCAGCACCAGTTGTAGGATATTTTTTTCCTTTCCCCAGTGAGTTGCATTGAAATCACTGTTGAAATTAATTGGTCATATATTAATTATTCATAATGTTAATTCATAAATTATTATTTACATTCTTTTCCACTAATCTATCTATATAATCCACTACCACAGTGGATTACTGTGTTACTGAAGCTTTATCATAAGTCTCAGAATCAGATGGTGTAAATCCTCTAATTTTGACCTTTTTAACAACCTGGAATCTTCTGGTCTAAGAATGCAGGGTATCTCTCCATTTCTTTTGCCCTTATTTTTTCTCAACAATATCTTCTCGCTTTTAATTTTAAAGCCCTACAAGTTTTTTTTGTCAGAGTTATCACTGATGGTTCATATATTTTAAACATCTTAAATAATTAAATTTTTAAAGTTTGGGATTTAAATACTGTGAAAGTGAAAATGAAGTCACTTAGTGGTGTCCGACTCTTGGCGACCCCATGGACTGCAGCCTACCAGGCTCCTCTGTCCATGGGATTTTCCAGGCAAGAGTACTGGAGTGGGGTGCCATTGCCTTCTCCATCATTACATATTAAGTATAATATTTATTAAATACTGTATCAGCTCACAAATGAAAAAAATAATATTTTTTTCTTTTCTGTTGTTTTAAAGATTTGGAGGAATTAATAAATGAAACCTTTGTACTCAAAAGCCTTTCCCTCTTACTTCTCAGCCAAATGCTACCCATCCATCTGAGGTTGTTGGAAAGACCTTTTATCTACCCTCTTAGGTAGACTGTATATTAGTATATGTGTATGTGTGCTCAGCCCTTTTTGACTCTTTGTGACCCCATGAACTATAGCCTGTCAGGTTCCTCTGTACTTAGGGTTTCCCAGGCAAGAATACTGGAGTGTGTTGCCATTTCTTCCTCTAGGGAATCTTCCTGACCCAGGGATTGAACCCACACCTCCTGCATTGGCAGGCAGGTTCTTTACCACTCAGCCACTTGGGAGGTCAAGACTATATATAAAATAGTCACTATTTCTTGGATCTGATTAAATGTTCTATGAATTTATGCTTGTCTCCCCTTCTGCATTTCATATATCTTGGGGTTCTTTGTTACAGCACGAAGCATGATGCATTATACACCTTATACAGAGGGCAAGGAGAAAAGTGAAAGTCGCTCAGCCTTGTCTGACTCTTTGTGACCCCATGGACTACACAATCCGTGGAACTCTCCAGGCCAGAATAATAGAGTGGGCAGCCTTTCCTTTCTCCAGGGGATCTTCCCCACCCAGGGATTGAACCCAGGTCTCCTGCATTGCAGGGGGATTCTTTGGCTTCCCTGGTGGTTCAGCTGGTATTCAGTCACTAATGCTTGAGTCTTTATAGATAGGTTTCCTGAAGAAAGCTTAAAATGTAATTATTTCTCTGAAGTAGAGCAATTGATTATTTTAGGATGGCTATTGCTGACTAAAAATGATCTGACAATTACTGATGATTAATTATTGAATCAGTTATTTCTCTCAGATACATGTCTGACAGTCATTTCCTTTGGAGAAATTTTAGAAGGAAATGGTGAAATAACATCAAGATTTAAAACTCAGAGCAAGACTAAATGTAGGCCCCAGAATTTACTAAAGCCTTAGAAAGCGCTTTTCTAGCCAATTTCCTTTTTCAAGCCCAAATCTTTCTGCAAGCAACTCTCCACTCTTGACCTCAAACTCCCACCCTGGTCCATGATGAAGCAAAACTCTTTGACCAACCAAAAATAACAACAAAAAATACTTCTGTGCAGAACCTTAACAATGGCCTATGGACAATCAGTACTCCGTCATATCCCCTAGGACACACAGACATACACACATGTAGGTTTACCTGGTTCTCTGCTTACACATCTTTTGTGAGCCCCTCAGAGAGCTCAAGAAGTTTAGTCAGGTGTTTCTGTTTTGAGCCTGATTTATGAACTCTTCTCTGTCTGGCCAGGTGCTGGCCATGCCCCACAATCCATAATCTGTCAGAAGAGGCCATGGCCCATTTCCAGAGGCGAAGCGTGAGCAAACGCTCCGCGTGCTTCAGATAAACAGATCGGGTGGCTGCTCCGTGATCTGTCTGAGGGGGGCTGGCGAGCGCCTTAGCTTCCACTGTGGTTCTTTGCTTCTCTGCTCTTCATTTTTCTTCATCAGAGACCGGCCTGATGAATAACTACCAATCACTAGCGAGCAGACTGCTCGAAATCCATAGATGGTGAGTGCGTTGTGGTACCCAGTGAATTTCAAAGCATCTCAGCCTTCAGACCTTTGTTGTCTGAAACACCATTCTGAGGGCACAGTGGTTTAGTTGCACAAGATGCGTATGTGGAAAGTTCTGATCTACCACACTCTGCCTGTAGTTAACAGAACTGTTGCGCACTTACAAATTTGTTAAGAGGGCTTATCTCATGTGATAAGATAATGAGATGCTTATCTCATGTGATCCCCTTTTTACCACGGTGAAAAAGGAAGGATAAAGGAAAGAAAGTCACTGGGGTTAAGAGGAGAATTTGCTTCAGTTTCGTTGGTTCCTCAGCAGTGTCAGCTTTTTCTGTAACCCTTGATGGTGATGAATCCCGTGGCTTCTGCTGACAGCTCTGTCCTTTTCTCCATTTCTGTCACATGACTACACAGGTAAACCCCTGCATTCTAGGACTTAGGAGACTGGAAGCTTCAGGAACCAGATCTAAAAATAGACAAGCTTTCCTTACCAGGCCAAATTCTGTTCTATTTTAATGAGTTCTTTGTACATAGTGAGGCTTCCCTGGTGGCTCAGAGGTTAAAGCATCTGCCTCCAATGCGGGAGACCCGGGTTCGATCCCTGGGTCGAGAAGATCCCCTGGAGAAGGAAATGGCAATCCACTCCAGTATTCTTGCCTGGAGAATCCCATGGACAGAGAAGCCTAGTAGGTTACAGTCCACGGGGTCGCAAAGAGTCGGCCACGACTGAGCGACTTCACCTTTGTACATAGTGAATGTGAGTTGCTCAGTGGTGTCTGACTCTTTGGAATCCCACAGACTGTAGTGCTGAGCCCGCCAGGCTCCTCTGTCCATGGGCTTCTCCAGGCAAGAATATTGGAGTGGGGCGCCATTTTCCTCCTCCAGGGGATCTTCCTGACCCCAGGGATCGAACCTGCATCTCCTGCCTTGCAGGCCGATTCTTTCGCCATCTGAGCTTCCATATTCTTGGATTACTTCTGTAGAGATGTTAACATTTCTGCTTTTCAGGGTTGGAGCAGTGCTGTGGAGAGCATGTGGTAAGTTTGGCCGATCCAGTCAGCTAGGCAGGAGCACAGATCTGTGAATGACCCTGAGTGGATGCAGGATAGGAGTGGGCACACGAAAATAATCAGGCATCAAATGCTGCTAAGAGAATTCATTTCCAATAAGTATAGTGCTGACTGGAAAAAAAAAAAAGCATACCGTGAGAGTTGAGTTAAATTTTACTTGGGGCAAAATGAGGACTGCAGCCCAGGAGACAGTACCTCGGACACTGCTGAGCGACTGCTGCAAAGAGGCGGGGCCAGGTCTGGATATACATGTGATTTTGGTGAAGTGGAGGGTACATGTAGCCAAGCACACATTTTTGTAGAAGGTTCTGCTGCTCACAAGGAGCACTCGTCAACATGAAGGATTTTAGTGCTTTTCTAGATATGCTTAGTTCAGTTCAGTCACTCAGTCGTGTCCAACTCTTCGCGACCCCATGCACTGCAGCACGCCAGGCTTCCCTGTCCATCACCAACTCCCAGAGATTGCTCAAACTCATGTCCATTGAGTCAGTGATGCCATCCAACCATCTCATCCTCTGTCATCCCCTTCTCCCACCTTTAATCACTCCCAGCATTAGGGTCTTTTCCAGTGAGTCAGTTCTTTGCAGCAGGTGGCCAAAGTATTGGAGTTTCAGCTTCAGCGTCAGTCCTTCCAATGAATATTCAGGACTGATTTCCTTTAGGATGGACTGGTTGGATCTCCTTGCAGTCCAAGGGACTCTCAAGAATCTGCGCCAACACCACAGTTCAAAAGCATCAATTCTTTGGTGCTCAATTCTAGATATGAGGAGGTGGAAAATTGGGCTCATATATCTTCTCTTGAAAACGTCTAACTCTCTGAAGGCCTATTCTGCAGCTTTACCCAGAACACAGAGTGCCTCACTCCTGAGCTCTCCACCCTGAACTTGCAGGGGTACTGAAAGCCAGTGGTCACAGCAACTTGTAGAGGTAGATGGCAAGTGCCAGTTTTTGGCTGGCAGTGGGGACAGTGCATGTTAGAAAAATGGATCTTAGTTTTATCTGCATTTTTCTAGTTAATTATCTTCATTTTTTTAAGTGCTTTGTATGTGTATGGAACTACACATGGAGTGAAAGTCAAGTTTCTGAGTTTTAAGAAAGAAATGAGAAAATTACAAGTAAAGGGGACAGGGACATAGTTTTCATTCCAAGAGTGTGGTAACCAAAAAAACGGAAACGAGAAAATTAAAAGTAAAGGGAGCAGGGGCATAGGATTCATCCCAGGAGTGTGGTAACCAGAGAGACCAGACTGGGAGTCTGATCAGCAGAGGAGGGCTCAGTCACTGAAGGTGGTACGGCAGGGAGAGAAGTTCGGTTCCGTTTTTATCTTTGAAAAAATACTGAACCCTGGGTGTTTCAAAAAGGAAGGAAAGCTGATGGTGAAGGAAAAGAGATGTAAAATGGAGCAGTTGATTTTTCAAAAAATGACCTAAAGTCAGCACTTCTCACATTTTAGTGTGTCTTGTTAAATGTGGATTCTGGCTCTGTAGGTCTGGGGTGAGGCGTGGTTCTCTGCTTTGCTAACTAGAACACAGGTGATCCAGATGCTGCCTTCAAGGCACGTGGAATGGAGCTGGGAGACAAGTCAGCGCATCTGAAACTAGTCTTGATTGTTTTACCACCTGCCATGTATGAGGTGTACATACACCTATACCTGCCATGTTCTGTACCTTGCATTGTACAATAAATGCAAGTACGTGCCAAAGCTAGATACTTTCTGATACTAGCAATCGAAGACTCTCAGACCTTAAGGCTCCCTGGAGGGAAAATGGTGTTGGTCACTGAGTTTATGTCAATAATGTACTTAAACTTTAAAAAAAAAAAAAACACAGTTCTCAAGTAATTAAGAAAATATCACTGAACAGCAGAGAGAATATAAGACAGAAACCATCAAGGATTATTATATTTTTAATTTAAAAAACTCTTGTTTGTGTTTCTAACATTTTTGTATACATAGGCTCACAACTTTGCTGATATACGCAGGAAAGAAAATGAGGTCTTTTTCATTATCTGCACATCTTTGTTATCTCTAAAAAATCAGAAAATGCATTCATGTATTCTCGCTTAGCATTCTGATCTTTGCATTTTGGGGAGTAAGGAAAGAGAAGACATGTGGCTTTGTACTCAGCTAGTTCTGTTCCTCTGTATTCTGCTACATATATTTGACTTTCCATTGGTTAAGAGGTGGAGAATAGCTCTTTATATTTTAAAGGTAACTTGACAATGACCTAATGAGAAAGTTGTATGTCTCTTTACAAACATGAATCCTCTTTGGAAGAAATATAGAAAGATATATTACTCAGGTCTTTCTCCACAGACCCTTAATCTTACTAGCACAATTACTAAGTGCTATATGCTTACCATGATGCATGTTGTTTGACCTTTTAAATTTTTTGACAGAGAAGGGTGTCATCACTATATACTTTTAATACAGACAAAATTAAGAGAGATCAGGGGCTTCCCTGGAGGCCCAGTAGATAAAAGACTCCACCTTCCAGTGCAAGAGGAGCAGGTTTGATCCCTGGTTGAGGAACCAAGATCCCACATGCTCTGTGGCATGGCCAAAAAATAAAACAGACTGTTATCTTATAATATTTTTAGCCTTATAGATTGGGTATTATATAGATGTTATTAGTATAATTATCTGTGCCTGGAAATTCTCTGTACATTTCTTTACAACCTCCTGTATGTCTGTAATTATTTTACAATAGAAGTTTTTAAAAGTTTTTAAAAATTGAAGGTAAAATACACAGAATTAAAATATACAACAACCATAACATATAGACATATATAAGCTAGGATGGTTAAACGGAGTTAAAGCATCCTGAGATTCTTGTTTTGTCCAGAATGAGGGTAAAGGTATTGAGGAATATTAGGCTTTGTGTTCAGATAAGTTTGTCACTCAGATGGTGAAGAATCTGCCTGCAGTGCAGACCTGGGTCGGGAAGATCCCCTGGAGAAGGGAATGGCTATCACTCCAGTATTCTTGCCGGGAGAGTCCCATGGACAGAGGAACCTGGTGGGCCACAGTCCACGGGGTGGAAAAGAGTTGGACACAACCGAGCGACTAACACTTTCATTTTCAAGCATGCCAAAATTCCTGAAGAAATCGCTAAAGGACTAGAAACAGTGTCTTAACTTCTAAACCGGTAGACCAGATACTCAGGTAGATACTTCAGGATGAGTCTGTTGAGGGACTCAGACATTGCTAAAGCATCCGGGGTAGCACAGGATTGAGGGGGCCTCTTGTCAATGAGGAGATAATGGATGTAAGAACAAGAGAAAACTCAAGGGCGTAAACTGACTTGAAGAGAAAATGAGAAAGTGCTTCACAAAGTCAGATTTCAGTTGAAGGAATTTAAAAATGCTGAGTCTGTGTTTGTATTCTGATTGGAGTTGGGTTTGTCGTTAAGATTGGGGCCTGCAACGGGAGCTCTTAAAGTACACAGGAAAACCGAGAGTCGGTCAACTAGCAAGTCACATCATTCCAACTTAGTAAAGGTGACAAGGCCACGCCCTGGATATTCAGTGCTAAGTTCTAATGGTGTGTTAGGTGGATTGATTCTATTCTTTTTTTAACTGAGGTACAATTTATACAATGTAAAATGTATCACTTTACAGCATATAATTCAGTGGGTTTTAGTGTACCTATTACTAACACTTGTTTCCAGAACATTTTCATCACCCTAAAGAGACTTTGTGTAGACTTCAATCAGTCCCAATCCCTCACTCTCCCTTTCCCTGGCAGCCAGTAATCCACTTCCTGTCTCTATGGATTTGCCTGTACTGGACATTTCATATGGAACACACAATATCTAGCCTTTTGTGTCTGGCTTCTTCCACTTAGCATGAAAGGCCCAACCACTTGGTAATGTGTAACAATATGCCTTTCTATTTTTTGGCTAAATAATATTCCATCCGATGGCTATAACAACACATTTTATTTATCCATTTATTAGTTCAAGGGCATTGGGTTGTTTTCATTTTCTGTCTATCAGGAATAAGGCTGTTATAAACATTCATGTATGAGTTTTTGTGTGAGCATACATTTTGAGTCCTTTTAACTCAAACATATCTAGGAGTAGAATTCTAGTTCAGTTGCTCAGCCATGTCCAATTCTTTGCAACCCCATGGACAGCAGCACCCCAAGCTTCCCTATCTATCATCAACACCCGGAGCTTGCTCAAACTCATGTTCATCGAGTCAGTGATGCCATCCAACCGTCTCCTCCTCTATTGTCCCCTTCTCCTCATGCCTTCAATCTTTCCCAGTGACCCCATGGACTGCAGCACACCAGCCTTCCCTGTCCATCATCAACTCCCAGAGCTTGCTCAAATTCATGTGCATCAAGTCAGTGATGCTATCCATCAAGCCAGTGATGCCATGCAACCATTTCATCATCTGTTGTCCCTTCTCCTCTTGCCTTCAGTCTTTCCCAGCATCAGGGTCTTTTCAAATGAGTCAATTCTTCACATTGGGTAGCCAAAGTATTGGAGCATTGGCTTCAGCATCAGTCCTTCCAATGAATATTCAGGATGATGGACTGGTTTGATCTCCTCGCAGTCCCAAGGAACTCTCAAGAGAATTACTAGGTCATTTGGTAATTCTGTTTAACTTTTTTGAGGAACTGCCAAACTCTTTTCCTCAGTGGTTATAACAGTTTATAATCCTATGAGTAGTATAGGAGGAGTATCCTCACCAATACTTGTTCTTTTTTTTTTTAAGCCATCATAATGAGTGTGAATTATTAATAATATCTAGTTCAGTTAAGTTGCTCAGTCGTGTCCGACTCTGCGACCCCATGGACTGCAGCACGCCAGGCCTCCCTATCCATCACCACCTCCAGGAGTTTACTCAAACTCATGTCCATTGAGTGGGTGATGCCATCCAACCATCTCATCCTCTGTCGTCCCCTTCTCCTC
>SJYT01044857.1:0-189546 GCA_006410635.1 Cephalophus harveyi
GCCACCTCATGCGAAGAGTTGACTCATTGGAAAAGACTCTGATGCTGGGAGGGATTGGGGGCAGGAGGAGAAGGGGACGACAGAGGATGAGATGGCTGGATGGCATCACTGACTCGATGAACGTGAGTCTGAGTGAACTCCGAGAGATGGTGACAGACAGGGAGGCCTGGCGTGCTGCGATTCATGGGGTCACAAAGAGTCGGACACAACTGAGCGACTGAACTGAACTGAAGGGAAACAAATCAGAAAAATTACTGATTTTTTCATTACTCAATACTCTGGTCTTGCACAGCTCTTTGGTACTGGCAGAGAAGGGTTTGGGTGGTGGGGGGAAGGGGGGATGTGGTGCAGGCAGGGAGGGAGGGAAATGGGAGAAGAGGGGAGAGTATAGTGGTAGATCCAGAAGTTTTCTGCCTGCTTAAAATTAAGACTTAAAAAGAAACTGGTAATACTAAAAATGGTTGCTAGTATTCCTCAATACACTGAACTAAATCAAACTTGCTAAATTTACTTTGAAAAATCCACATACAATATACTTTTCCTCTCACGTCTCTGAAACTTAAACTGAGCTTCAGAAATGTAACCTCCCTCAATCTGTCTTACAGATTTCACCGCCCTCCTGGTGGATATCATTGGAAATTCTACCAGCTACCTCACAGAGATTTTTAAATCAACTTCCATCCTCTCAGGTGTGCTCATCTTGAAAATGCTTGGCAAATATTGAGATTTAGCACTCAGCATAGAAAATGAAAAAGCAGGGCTCCTAAATAAGGAGTTAGCCTTGTTCTCCTGTAACAACTGGAGCTAGAAATTTCCATCTTAATTTTCATTTCAACCAAAGACTTAACAGCTTCAGGCCCGTTGCTAAGTCCTGCTGTGTCCTGGTCTGTCTTGCAGTGAGTCAAACAAATGAATCCGACTGCATTTTCATCTGCGTGATGACAGGAAAGTCAGGTGAGCCACCAGCAGCCATTCTTTGACCAGCTCTCTGAGCTGAGAATTGCACACAGACTCTCCAACAGGTAAGCCCAAGATTTGACCCTGTTGGTGTGGTTTCTGCAGGACGGAACCTTTCTGACTTCTGGGAGCTGGTGGAAAAGTCCCCTGTTATCAATTACACATTTACCAGCAACGTATCTGGTGTTCTGGGTGAGTGTAACCCTCCCAAACTCCTACAATAGAGTCTCCAGACCAGGGTCCCAGCTAGCAAGCTGAAAATTGAACGCTACGCTCAGGTATTTTATTTAGCTGTATTGTGTTAAAATCAGAGGATTTTTTCACTAAAATTTTTTTAGATTTCTAGATTTTTTTTGGCAAAAGACCTGGCAGCCCTGGGTCCTCCCTCTCACCCCTGGCAACAAGCAAATGGAATTGAGCTGCCATCTGCCCTGTTAGGAGAGACCCTTTTCTCCTCTTCCATAGCCCTCACCTCTCCCTGTTACCTTGCACTTCTTTTCTCATATAAACTACCTGACTTTTGTAGGTATTTGAATTTGTGACCCTATAGTAAACATTGCCACTCTGTAATACCTAGATACCATCCAGATACCAGATACCATCCAATCCCAGATACCATCTTCTGCTCCTCCATACTCACACCTACCCATCTTTCTGCATTTTCTCTGGCACCAAGTGGGATTTTGGGTCGTCTTAAAGCTTTCTCTTCTACACTTAGCTGTCATTTCTAGCCGAATAAAGTTTCTGCACTGTGGCTGATCTTCCAAGACTATTTGCTACTGCTGTGATGATCTTAGTTCAAGTTCTCATCATCTACCTTTACTATGCTGCTAAGTTGCTTCAGTCGACTCTGTGTGACCCCATAGACAGCAGCCCACCCAGCTATCCCGTCCCTGGGATTCTCCAGGCAAGAATACTGGAGTGGGTTGCCATTTCCTTCTCCAAAGCATGAAAGTGAAAGTGAAGTCATGTCCGACTCCTAGCGATCTCGTCGACTGCAGCCTACCAGGCTCCTCCATCCATGGGACGTTCCCGGCAAGAGCACTGGGGTGGGGTGCCATTGCCTTTTCCGTCCAGTTAACCAATCTCTTTGATCCAGTCTCTTATTTCGCTGAAATATCCATCCATTCCCAAAAGAGCGATAATATGATTGGGTTATATCTTTCTACTGCTCAGAACTCCTAATTCAGCAGCAGAGGGTCTGAAATCCTTAGTAAGGAGTATACATTTCTCTATCATCAAGCCCACATTCATCTGCTCTCTTTACATAAATCTCTTGCTAAAACTCTATTGAAACCCCTGCCTCTTCTTGCAGATGGCATACGTCTCCACACCTTTGGAATTTTGCTGTTATCCTAGAATGGAACTTCCCGACTTTTCCATATTTCAGAATCTAATTTGCTGTCAGTGGCTAACTCAGCACTGACTCCTCTTTCCAACAAAATCACCTAACCAAAATTAGTCTTCTGTCCTCTGTAATCTTACAACACTCATTTGGACTCTCTGTTACTCCAGGTTGAATCACAGATGACTTTATCTGGGTGTCTCCTCAAGGAATCACACTTGAAGGCAGAGGCTGAGCCTCCTTTAGCTCACAGTATGCCTTCATCTTGATGCCTCACACTGTTCTTTGTGCACAGTAGGTTCTTCATCAGTGTTCCTTGGAGTGAAATGATGTTTGCAATCAACCTCCAATTCTACTTCACAAGGCTGCCTTGATTGGTACTTATTGTAGGTAGGGTGTGAGGGTGTGCTAAGTCATTGCAGCCGTGTCTAACTCTTTTATGACCCCATGCACTGTAGCCCGCTGGACTTCTCTGTCCCTGGGATTCTCCAGGCAAGAATACTTGAGTGGATTGCCATGCCCTCCTCCAAGAGCTCTTCCCGACCCAGGGATCAAACCCACATCTCTTATATCTCCTGCATTGGCAGGCAGGTTCTTTACCATTAGTGCAACCTGGGAAGCCCCTTATTGAAGGGCATCTCTTAGTTATGGAAGTTATCAGCTTGTGCTTGATAAAGAGATGCAATGGGCCATTGGTGGGTTCCTTTCAGTTCTGAGGACAGATCTGAGGGCTAAGCCAATCTCACTTCTTCAGAGAGTCCTTCCATGACTTTCCACCCCCTGTCTCAATTAGGTCTCCCCTTTTGTGCTCTTTCTGTAAAATTTTCCAAGCAACAACTTCTTGGGAAGAGAGAATGTGCTGACCCAAGGTTGATGTGCTTGATGGCAGTCATCTGAGTGATGGTTTGATTGGCAGGTACTCAGCCCCATGTCCATTCATCTGGGAGCAAAGACCAGGCTGCTGGTGCATGTGGAGTGATGCTGAGCCCAGCAGTAAGGCAAGAGAGAGGAAGTAAGGTTGCAGGGCCACCTTCTGCAATGTACTGGTTGTGCCCAACACATAGTTGCCTGCCAAACAGGCAACTGGGGGCTGAAACCCCACCTGTCTGCAGGCCAGCCTTTGTCTACCCAGAGGATGGGACCTTATGGGCTACTGGGAACCTGTCCTGTTCTGACATGGGCCCCCATTCCCTAAGCCACCCTCCCGCCGAGGTAGGCTTAGTGAACACTTGAGTCTCTTCCTCCTTCTCTTCGTGGAGCATCCAGGACACCTCTGGATGAATGAATGCATTCATTCAGCATCCTCTGAATGAAGCCTTCCTGCTATCTTTGTAGGGGGCTTCTTGGGTGGCTCAGTGAGTAAAGAATCCACCTGCCAATCCAGGAGATGCAGGTTCGATCCCTGGGTAGGGAAGATCCCCTGGAGGAGGGCATGGCAATCTACTCCAGTATTCTTGCCTGGAAAATTCCATGGACAGAGGAGCCTGGGGAGCTACAGTCCATGGGGTCACAAAGAGTTGGACATGACTGAACTGGCATGCACGCACACGCTGTCTTTGTGGGAGCCTATCTTTCGAGTGGTTTCTGCCTGAGAACCCCTAGTTCCCAGATTTCACCTCTGGCCCCTAGTCATACTCCCAGGGCACTTAGGCAAACCTAAGCACTCTTCCAGGGACCAGCGTCAGAGCCACGGAGGAGCAAAGGGCTGCAGGGTGGGCGAGGACTCTGACGGGAGTCAGCTTCTTTCTGTTCAGGAAACACATCAAGCGTCTGATGCTTTTAGATCTGACAGCTTTGCATTCTGTGCACAGGGCTTTTTCCTGCAGTGTTCTCACAGCTTGATATTTCAGCTTAGTTTCAGCTCACTCAAGGAGAAACCCTCTTCTTGGTGATGTCAGGTACTGTTCTGAGTGATTTTGAACCTCTGTCTTGTGTATATTTGCCCTCTAATGACCTTCCAGTGGCTCGACAGTTCTTTCTGTCCAAAATATCAGCATAGTAAAGCTGCTCTTGACTGTCTCCTTAAATATGCAGCTACCAGGGCGTCGGCCCTGACTTCACAGTTCACACCCACAAGCCAGCAAACACTACCAAGGACGAGCCCCCCACATGGAGCCCAGAGGCCTGGAGTGTCTGCTCTGAGGACCTCTTCTGGGACAGACACAATGCCTCCTTCAGAGGAAGAGCAGATCTTGAACACAAACATGCTTCCTGAGCCTCATAGCAGAGCCACAACCACGCCCACGGCCAGAGCCACAGCCGCCCTGGACATGGCCTCTCCCACCCTCCCAGCCTCCGGTAAGATTTCTCACCCTCTCCTCTCCTGTCTTGTTTGCCGCCCCATCCCAGTTCCCTCTGGGCTCGGATAAATAAGTGAAATCCTTCCTTTATCCCTTCTCCACAACCCCTTTCTTTAGCATCCCTTAAATAAGAGATGTGAACCAGTCTGGATCTAATACATATAAGCAAAGGTGACAAATAGCACTGGCATAATGTCTTTCTAGTGTTTATTTTTATAACTTTTTACATTTTGAAGTAGTTCAACATTCACAGTTGCAAAAATAGTACAGAAGTTTCCTGGTGCACTTCATGCAAGCATCTTCTAATAGTAATATCTTACATAATTGTGTTATATTGTAACATCAGGTATTTTTATTTCAGCAAAGCAGTTGGGAATATCTCTCCTGAAATTCACACACTAATGAAATGAAATGAACCCAATATTTTATGGCAAGCAGGGTTAGGCTGGATAAATGATGCCAAGAATATGTTAATGACTTGATGTCAGTGTAAAAAGCTGCTGCCAATGACCTGCTGAGAAATTTTTCCTTTCCCATCATGTTTGTGATCAGTGGTATTACCACTAAAAATGTAAAAGGCATGCTAATCTTATTTGGAATAAGATACAACTGAGATAACTCTTTCATTAAAAGACAGTTATGCCTCAGTGAACTCCAACACTGGACCAGTCACCAGACTTCATTCATTCATTTACTTGTCAATGCATGTATTTAATATCAGACCCCAGGCTAGCCGTTAAAAAACCCCACAGCTCTATCAATGTTCTCTTTCCCTCCTGAGCTCTCAGAGCTTGGAGAGAGGCATAGGCAAGCAAACTGATCAGTTGTTATTCAGCCTACAAAGAGCTATTATTCTAGGGAACTCAGAGAAAGGCTCCCCTGAGAAGGATGAGAATTGATAAAAAGTCAGGCAGGCAGGGAAACAAAACTGAGGAAAAGGAATCAGCTTCACTAACTAGAAAATTTGTAGTAATATATCTGCACCTGGACAGTTATACAAAAGAAGAAAACTTTCTGGTATAACATGAAAAAAGATGTGATTGCAGGTGGCAAGGGAAATCATAAAATACCTAGCTATCACCCTAACAGGGAAAGTGCTAGTTTTATGTAAGAAAAATTGCCTAAAACTTTAACAGGAGTAATAAAAGCATGTTTCAATAAAGTGATATATCATGTTCTGGATGAGAAATCTGAATATTTTTTAAATGGCATCTGTTTCCAACTTAACCTGTAGAGTTAAGATCCTCCCAGGAGTTTAGTTTTGTAAAAACTTGAAAAATTTTTTTTTGATTCCTACCATGGGAATGAGCAAGTGAAAACCATTTGATGAGTTTTGTTTAAAAGATCAACAAGAGAAGACTTGTCTTAATACATCCTGTGATATTGTCAGGCTGGCATCATCATCACCATCACCTCCATTTTAATGGTATAGCTAAAAAAGAATTCGGTAACTTGCCCCAAAGTTCACAGCACAGAGGAGATGGGGACAGAATTTACATCTCCAGGTCTCCTCACCTTAAACCTTGTAACCTTTTCACTACGCCACATGATTAGAAATGTATTGCTTAAATTTCAGAGTCCACCATCCCCCAAACACACACTCTAGCTGATTGTTTAGTGACCTAGGAATTTGGAGAATTTTTTTCTCACTTGGCAGTTAGGAAAGTGAAGTTTAGTTTGGTTGCCTTATTCCAGTTCAGGACAGAGCTGAAGTCCCCGGATAATCTATATTACGCATGCACATTGCATATACCCTTTGATTATATGTCAGTGTCTTGTCAATTTTACATCTGAATCAAGGCAGTCAAGCATGTACATGCCCTGTTCCCGTGCAGCTACTAGGAAGGTGGCCAGAACTCCATGGGAGACGGCCCACAGACAGGCACAGGCTTCCACTCTACCCACGCCCTGGGCTCAGGTCACCAGTGAGAAAACTCCTGGAGGGCCTCCCTGGGAGACCCTTCCCTCCTTGCCTACATCTCCTAAGGCCGAGGAGACTATGAGCACGAGGAGCCTTTCCCAGCCTCCTGCCGGGACAGCGGCCGCAGTTGGCAGCCCGATCCAGACCAGCCCGACCTCAGGTAAGAGAGAATGCCCACCCCTACCTCCACTGCTGTTGCTGTTTAGTTGCTGAGTCATGCCCGACTCTTTCGCGACCCCATAGACCGTAGCCCGCTAGTCTCTGTCAGACTCCTCTGTCCACCTGTCCATGGGATTTCCCAGGCAAGAATCCTGGAGTGGGTTGCCATTTCTTTCTCCAGGGGATCTTCTCGACCTAGGGATCAAACCTGTGTCTCCTTCATTGACAAGTGGATTCTTTACCCCTGAGCCACCAGGGAAGCCCCCTACCTCTATTAATCACGTATAAATATAATGATACACACCTTAAAATATAATCACAATATGAAGACGGCCTGAGCTCTGAAACTTTGTTGTCTGATTCCAATTCTGTGTTTGTTTAGGTATTTATGTGTGTATGCATGTGTGTGTAATAAATATACACAGAAAAGAAAAAATAGACTGAAAAGAAATTCACAACACATTAACCTTGACTGTATCTGGGAAGCAGAGAGGATTTTGATTTTTCATCACTGCAGTGTCATGGATTTTCCATATTTTCTACTCCTGTAACCAGACCACAGTGGTTGCTGTGCTTTTAAAATTCTGTTTACTTGCTTTTGGCTGTCCTGAGTCCTTGCCGCTGTTCGGGCTTCCCTCCAGCTGCGAGCAGTACGCAGGCTCGCTCTGGTGGCTTCTCTCGTGGAGCACGGGCTCTCGGGCGTGCTCGGGCCTCAGCAGTTGCAGCTCCCGGGCTCCAGAGCTCGGGCTCAGTAGTTTTGGGTCACGGGCTTGGTTGCTCTTGGCATGTGGGATCTTCCAGGATCAGGGATTGAATTCATATCTCCTGCATTGGCAGGCAGGTTCTTTACCACTGAGCCACCGGCAAAACCTGGTTCGTGAGTTTTTAAAATGACTTCTGATCCCTGTATCCAGACGCCCTTCTTCTAGGCAACTGTGTTCAGTGGATTGTAGCATTCTTTGCTGCTGCGCTATTTCTAACTGACTTTTGCATCCTCAGTATCCTACCAGGTGCCTGGCTTGAACAGGCAGCAGGGGATGAACAGGGCAGGACTGGTGTCAGGGCGCAACTTCTGCTCAGGCACCCTTAGAAGACAGCCAAGCTCACCTCTCTCTCTTCTCATCCCAGGTCCATCCACCCCTGGCACACAGACTCCAAGTCCTACCAAGGCTCCAGCCCCCAAATATCCGCAGGCAGGTAAGAATGTGGCCTTGCAAAGGGCAATGCTATACCCCAGGCGGGAAGCATAGTTTAAGGGCAGTGGCATGAGGTGATGGGGGTGTCTGCAGGCAGACCAAGCTTGCTATTGTACTTTGCTGGTTCTAGAAGGAAAAGAGGCAGGAGAACTAAGTCTTGCTGTGCTAGTAAATGATCCTGTAATCTTCATAAATCAATTCCTCTTTCTTGACTACTATTTCTCTATAGATTTGAGAGCTCTTTTAGATGCAATGAGTCTCTGGTTGTATGTATAACCCAAGACCATTTCATTTTGACCTTTGTGAGGCCATTGTCACCTATGCAGGTGACCTCCCTGTCGTGTGGACCTTTATACCTGGTGAAGAGTCAGCCTGGATCCCAGGAACCCACCAATTTTCAAGTATGTACCAGCGCCCTATCACTCCTATAGCTTTTGTTTGTTTTGGATAAAGTTGTATACTATAATAGAAAGAGGTTTGTTTGATAAATTTAGATTCAGACTGCTGGGATTAAATCTTAGCTCTGCTATTTACTGGTGAGGTACCCTCCTGCACTCAATTTCCAGAATTCAGTTTCCTCTGCTGTAAAGCGAGAATGATAATAATTATTGTGGACACTAAAAATGTCTTTCCTCTGCAGGGTTTTGTATTGAGTAAGATCATGTATGTGGAAGTGGTTTGGAACTGGACAGCACCATATAACTTAATTCAAACAACTTTTATAGAATGAACACCCACTGAGAAAGAGCTGTACTCTCTGCAAATGCAAGCCGTTCTTACAATGAGCATGGTGTTAGCAGAAAGAGAGGAAGGAGGAAAGGATGACTGCAAAATTCAACCCCTGGAGCTTCCTTGACAGTCTACCGGTTAACACTACGCTTTTCCAAAGCAGGGATGCAGGGGGCATGGGTTTGATCCCTGGTCGGGGATCTAAGATCCCACGTGCTGCATGGTGCTATCCCCTCCCCGCCCCCCAAAAAGTTATATTACTAGGATCATACAATATGTAACCTTTAATGCAATTATACCTCAGTTAGAAAGAAAGAACTTGAACAATAAAAAGAAAAAAGAGGGAATTCCCTGGTGGTCCAGTGGCTAAGACTTCTTGCTTCCAATGCAGGGAGCTTGAGTTTGATCCTTGATCCGGGAACTAGATCCCACATGCTGAAACTAAGACCTGGTGCAGCCAAATAAATAAATAAATAATTTGTTTAAAAAGACTGTTACAGTTGCTTGAAGAAATTGACAATCATTATTATCTAATAAAATAACTCAAGGATTTTCATCTGAAAAAAATAAAATAAAATGACCCTTAGAAGCTCTTTTACAGCCCATGCAAACTAGAAAAACTTATGTTGGTGTTATCAAGCCCTATGATCATTTTTTTATTTTTAATGTTTTAATCTTATTTTTATATCTTTTAAAACATGTTTTTTTTAATGTAGGCAATACATGCAGATAGAATACAATTTTTTAAATTTTTAATTGAAGTATAGTTGGCTTGCAATGTCACATTAATCACTGCTCTAAGGCAAAGTGGTTCAGTTACATACATATATGCAATATATATATTTTGTAATATTCCTTTCCATTATGGTTATCATACGATATCAAATATAGTTGTCTGTGCTATATAGTAGGTCCTTATTGTTTATCCATTTTATCTATAAAACTTCCATCTGTCAAGCCCTAAAAAAAAGAAAAATTCGATTCCCAGCTGTGGAGTTCCATTAACTTCTGTTCTGTTTGAAAGGCCATCCCTGTATGTACACTTTATTCTTTTTTTTTTAACTTTTTATTTTGTATTGGAGTATAGCAGATTAACAATATTGTCATCGTGAAGAGACTCAGCCAATACATTTGCATGTATCCATCGTCCCCTAAACTCCCCTCCCAGACAACACTGAGCAGAGTTTCTGTGCTCTACAGTAGGCCCTGGGTGTGTACTTCATTCTTACGGAATTCAAGAGGAAACCGTGTTCTGGGCTTGCATGGGGGTTTTCAGAACTCCTGACAGAGGTTCAGAACTTGGGGTTTCTGTGTCTGCGCTGCATTTCCCCAACTTTTGAAGGTCCAACTCTCTCCTTTGTTTCTGTGGAGCCAGTTTGCAGAAGATAGAAATGGATACAAAGCGAGTCTTTCAAAGGTGGTTGAGTTCTCAGGTCCCTCCCACTCCTGGATGCCTTTCAAGACTAGTTTCCTGAATGTTCCCGGACCATCCTGTCACATGTCAACACAGCATTATTAAATTGCTAGACCCTGCACCGTCTCCTTTTTCATATCACCTAAGATCTGCCTTGGCCCTGCTCTAAACCTGCAGTGAATGGTGAATGGGCCTTTCAGACCCAAAGATTTGATTATGTTACCATAGGAAATTACAGCCCTTTTTTCTCCAGGTTCTAAAGAAACACACGAGAGGTGCGGATGGGGGCAGTGGTCGGACAGAATTTTAGAAAATGCGTTGGCTGTATCTCTCTGGATCTCTCCCTGGAGAAGGAAATGGCACCCCATTCCAGTATATTTGCTTGGAGAATTCCATGGGCAGAGGAGCTTGACAAACTACAGTCCATGGGGTCACAAAGAGCTGGGCCTGTCTTAGTGACTAAACAATAACAGTCTGGACCTATATCTGTATCTGTTGTTGTTCTTTAGCCACTAAGTCGTGCCCGACTCTTTTGTGACCACATGGACTGTAGCCCGCCAGGCTCTTCGGTCCATGGGATTTTCAGGCAAGGATACTGGAGTGGGTTGCCATTTCCTTCTGTAAGGGATCTTTCCAAACCAGGGGTTGAACCCACGTCTCCTGAATTGGCAGGTGTATTCTTTACCACTGAGCCACCTGGAAAACCCATCTCTACCCATATCATCTATCTCTATATAGCTCTAGGTGTCCATCATTTCATCCATCTAATGAGGAATGTAAAGTTTCTCTAGGAATTTTCAGAGAGACCATCTCTGATTTCCTCCAGGAATCAGACCCTCACCTTTCTTCCTCTCTCTCTAGGATCTCCCCCAGCAGCTTTAATAGTCATGGCGAAGCAAGGCCATGGTTATCTGTTGGTCTAGAGCTACGTGAGACCAGGGGCGAGACAATATTCACCCAGCACAGTCCCTAACAAAAGAAAGAGAAGTGAAGTGAAAGTCGCTCCGTCATGTGGCTCTTTGCAACCCCGTGGACTGTAGTCCATGGAATTCTCCAGGCCAGAATACTGGAGTGGGTAGCCTTTCCCTTCTCCAGGGGATCTTCCCAATCCAGGGATTGAACCCAGGTCTCCCGCATTGCAGGCAGATTCTCTACCAGCTGAGCCACAAGGGAAGCCCAAGAATACTGGAGTGGGTAGCCTATCCCTTCTCCAGGGAATCTTCCCAACCCAGGAATCGAACCGGGGTCTCCTGCATTGCAGGGAAGATGCATGCTAAATGCCTGTTGACGTGACTGGTCTGGGATTGCATCTTCCAGGGTGTCCTGAGCCGCTCCCTAAGGAGGGGGCTATGACCGCTGCTCCCCTCGCGCTGACAGTGCAGAAGCTCAACCCTTGTCTGATGGAGCTGTGCCGCTTCTTCCAGCAATGCCTCTGCACGAGCCAGAAGAAAGAGCCCAGGATGGAGGCCAGGAGGTAAGCAGAGCCACTCCCTACTCTTTGCATCCAGTACTTACAGGCTTCTGACTCTGCTCGGCTCCTCTGCAGGCTGGCGACTAGACGGCCAGGCGTTAAATAACTAACACACAGGTGACAGTGGTTCCTTGAGGAATGCACTCCCCAGTAGGTCTTCTGCTGTATTGTCACCTCCTGGAGAGCCAGGGTGGAACCCCATTCATTTCTGGGTCCCCAGAGCCAAGGAGGGTGGCCATGCCACAGTGCAGTCAAGTGTTGTCAAGTTGACTTGCTGCATCTGCTGTTACAAATCTGCTGGAATTGTGTTACATTGTGTTACATCTGCTGGAATAATTACAGGGGTCTTTGAGTGGTCCTGAGCCCCAGTGCCCTCAGTTCAGTTCAGTTCAGTCGCTCAGTCGTGTCCGACTCTGCAACCCCATGAACTGCAGCACACCAGGCCTCCCTGTTCATCACGAACTCCCGGAGTTCACTCAAACTCATGTCCACTGAGTCAGTGATGCCGTCCAACCATCTCATTCTCTGTCATCCCCTTCTCCTACTGCCCTCAATCTTTCCCAGTATCAGGGTCTTTTCAAATGAGTCAGCCCTTCCCATCAGGTGGCCAAAGTATTGGAGTTTCAGCTTCAACACCAGTCCTTCCAATGAACACCCAGGACTGATTTCCTTTAGGATGGACTGGTTGGATCTCCTGGCAGTCCAAGGGACTCTCAAGAGTCTTCTCCAACACCACAGTTCAAAAGCATCAATTCTTCGACAATCAGCCTTCATCACAGTCAGAACACCCAGGACTGATTTCCTTTAGGATGGACTGGTTGGATCTCCTTGCAGTCCCAGGGACTCTCAAGAGTCTTCTCCAACACCACAGTTCAAAAGCATCAATTCTTTGGCACTCAGCTTTCTTCACAGTCCAACTCTCACATCCATACATGACCACAGGAAAAACCATGGCCTTGACTAGATGGACCTTTGTTGACAAAGTAATATCTCTGCTTTTTAATATGCTGTCTAGATTGGTCATAGCTTTTCTTCAGGAAGGAGTTACATCTTTTAATTTCCAAGGAGTAAACGTCTTTTAATTTCATGGCTGCAGTCACCATCTGTAGTGATTTTGGAGCCCAAGAAAATAAAGTCAGCCACTGTGTCCACTGTTTCCCCATCTAGTTGCCATGAAGTGATGGGACCGGATGCCATGATCTTAGTTTTCTAAATGTTGAGCTTTAAGCCAATGCCCTCAGCCTAGTATGATTTATTAGAAGAGAATAATCAGAGCATTTTGCCTATTGTTTAGTCACTAAGTCATGTCTGGCTCTTTTGCACCCCATAGACTGTAGCTCACCAGGCTCTTCTGTCCATGGAATTTCCCAGGGATTTTCCTTCTCCAGGTAAATTGAAGATGATAGAACCTGGGAAATCTTTACTGCCAAGCTCTACATGAGCAATTGCTGCTCCCCAGAAGCTTCCCAGATGGCATTAATGGTAAAGACTCCCCCATCCCAGTTCAGGAGACATAAGAGATGCAAGTTCAATCCCTGGATCAGGAAGATCCCCTGGAGGAGGGCATGACAACCCACTCCAGTATTCTTGCCTGGAGAATCCCATGGACAGAGGAGTCTGGTAGGCTACAGTCCACGGGGATGCAAGGAGTCGGACACAACTGAGGCGACTTAGCACAGCACAGAAGATACTAGAAGCACAGAATGATAGAAATGCAAACAATTAGAGAATGTTTAGCCCGGCCTCCTTGTATATCAGGTGAAGGATTGACAGGGAAGTGGATTCCCAGAGTCCGACATCGAGCCAGTGATACAGCGTGCACAGAAAACTCTTCTTCCTAATGATATGTGTGACCTTTTCACTGAAGCCCTTTGAAGCAATCTCTATAGTCACCAGCCAAGAGCAGGATGTTGTCTTGCTAGGTATTGGCTGCATAGTTAACTCGAATAGCCCTGTACTCTGACCACCTCACACAAAAGTAGATGAATATCACCACTGATTGATAGGCTACAGTCCACGGGGATGCAAGGAGTCGGACACAACTGAGGCGACTTAGCACAGCACAGAAGATACTAGAAGCACAGAATGATAGAAATGCAAACAATTAGAGAATGTTTAGCCCGGCCTCCTTGTATATCAGGTGAAGGATTGACAGGGAAGTGGATTCCCAGAGTCCGACATCGAGCCAGTGATACAGCGTGCACAGAAAACTCTTCTTCCTAATGATATGTGTGACCTTTTCACTGAAGCCCTTTGAAGCAATCTCTATAGTCACCAGCCAAGAGCAGGATGTTGTCTTGCTAGGTATTGGCTGCATAGTTAACTCGAATAGCCCTGTACTCTGACCACCTCACACAAAAGTAGATGAATATCACCACTGATTGATTACTTATGGTAATTCTGGCACTGTTGGGGAACTTTGCAAACGGTATCTCCTGTCTTCCGCAGGATACCCTATGAGTATAGATTCTATTATTGTCTTTTGTTTATATATGAAAAAACTAAGGCTCAAAGAATTAAGTAATCAGCCTGAAATCACACGTCCTGGCAAGTCCTGATGGAAGAACTAAGAATAAATCTTTAAAACGGTATCTCCTGTCTTCCGCAGGATACCCTATGAGTATAGATTCTATTATTGTCTTTTGTTTATATATGAAAAAACTAAGGCTCAAAGAATTAAGTAATCAGCCTGAAGTCACACGTCCTGGCAAGTCCTGATGGAAGAACTAAGAATAAGTCTTTCTGACTCTAAAGTCTGAACTTTTTCCAGTGAAGACTCATTCTCCACCTTTCTCCCACAGCCTATAAAGATGGAGAGAGAGAATTTTTTGTTGTAAATAATTAGCCTTTATGACTTTCTTTTTTAGATGATTCTCTTCTAATAGCCACAAAGGATAATAATTACTCTCAACTGTGATTTCAATCTTTAGGTATTGTCTTGACTACTATTCCTGGTTTCTGAAGAATGCAACATACATCTGTCAGAGGGTGAAAAGGGTATTCCAGTCACACAGTAAGTACACAGCCAGACTATTTTACGAAAAAGGTCTAGAACTCTGCCTTAGCCCATGATCCATAGGAGGAGGTATAACTCATTTAGCGATCATGAATCCTAGACACAAAGTCTAGGGTATTTCTGAGTTCCCTTCGCCTAACAGTTTGAAAAAAAAAAAAAAAAAGCAGGAGTCAACCCAGCAAAGCATTGTGTCTTTCTGTGTGCTCTTGGGCAAGCTTCTTCCCATTTCTGAGTCTCCCTGTAAGCTCTAAAGGCAAAGACATATGAAACAGGAGATAATCGATCATTTAGCGATCATGAATCCTAGACACAAAGTCTAGGGTATTTCTGAGTTCCCTTCGCCTAACAGTTTGAAAAAAAAAAGAAAGCAGGAGTCAACCCAGCAAAGCATTGTGTCTTTCTGTGTGCTCTTGGGCAAGCTTCTTCCCATTTGAGTCTCCCTGTAAGCTCTAAAGGCAAAGACATATGAAACAGGAGATAATCACCATGTAAGCACTCAAATGCCTGACCAGAGCAAAGTGTATACACATGATTCAAGAAAAAGACGGCAGCCTGACCCGTTAAGAACATCTGCAAATCCGTTTGAGTCTTGAAAAAGCAACAGGGCCTCACAATACCCTGGGTGACCTCTGTTCACCCTGGCCCCTGGCCCAGGTTGGTGGCATTTGCAGAATTGACCCAGGCTCCGGCTCCAGATCATCAATTAATTGAATGCGGGTCTTTTTGGAAGCAGCCTCTCTTTCTCTCCTGTGTAAGGTATTGAAGGTAGAAGAGCACGTGTTAGAGCTCTCACAGTCAGGGAAGTGATGCCAGCTTCCTTGCGTGCCCTAGCAGCAGCGCTCAAGGAGCTGGTGGAAGTCATGGAACCCTAGCAGCTGCGCTCAAGGCGCTGGTGGAAGTCACGGAGACCTGGCAGCTGTGCTCAAGGCGCTCCCACGGTGACTTGAGACTGAAGAGGTGGTATGCAGGGTGTGAGGCTAGCATGAGCAAGCCAGCCCAGGCACTGAGGCTCTCAGCACCCAAAGGGACCTGCGATGCAAGGTAGACGAGGAAGACTGAACCCGTCCTCTGGAGAGAGTCACATATGATTTCTCTGTGCGGTTTATCCAAACATCTAGTCTACAGCTAATCAGACTTGTTGTACTATGAATCCAGATAATCCTCCAAGCCCCCTAAGTAGGAGGTGATGAGAACCTTCCCTCAGGAGGAGGTGAAAGAGTTGTTTTGTGGATGTCTCGTCTTGATTTCTCTTCTGTGCATCCCCAAGGCTACTCTCAGACTTGAGGATGCACTAATGGGACTCATAGAAGTCAGAAAAGCTGGTATAACCACCTTTCCCACTGATGACCGCAAAAAGAGATTAAGGTCAGCAAGGGGAAAAGGCGCAGAGGGCAGAGTGCAAGCAAGGCTTCCCGCTGTCCTCTCCAATGGAGTCACGTAGATGGCGCGGAATTCTTCCAGCAATGATATATAGCAATGCGCATGGAATCTTGTCAACCAGGAAGCTCACCCCAGCCATGGAGTCCCGGGTTTTTACGGGGTTAACAGTCATGTGGGAACATGAAGAGCCCATGTTGCTCAGGCTCCAGCTCCTCCATGGGTCAGGCTAACACTGTGTGACCCAAGGCCCCTGCTGTAAATCACTCTGTTAGCTTAGACTACCTGGCATGATCCAAAGTCCCAGGTATAAAAAGATACTCTTTTAAAAATCTTTTTAATTTTGTTTTTGGGATATAGCCAATCAACAACTTTGAGATAGTTTCAGATGGACAGCAAAGGGACTCAGCAATATATATATACGTATCCACTCTCTCCAAACTTCGCTCCCATCCAGGCTGCCACATAACATACAGCAGAGTTCCCTGTGCTACACAATAGGTCCTTGTTGGTTATCCATTTTAAATATAGCAGTGTGTACATGTTGATTCCAAACTCCCTATCCATTCCCATCTCCCCACCTTGGTAACCATGAATTTTTTCTCGAAGTCTGTGAGTCCACTTGGAATATTACTCAGCCATTAAAAAGAAAGAGATAATGTCATTTGCAGCAACACGGATGGACCTAGAGATTCATATGGAGTGAAGTAAGTCAGACAGAGAAGGAAAAATATTGTACGACATCCTTTATATGCAGAATCTAAAAAGAAACAATAAAAATATACAAAGATACTATTACCAGGTGGTATACTGCAAGGGTTTAGAAGTTTTCTTTTCAAGGACTAGACCCTACTTTGGAAGATGCTTGGTTTGAATGCCCTCTTGCATCAACCCTCTACTGCAACTCACACAATGAATCATCTCTCTCTTTGGATCAGGTCCCCGTATGCAATTTCCACGTCCATTATCCCAGTAAATGTCAAGTGTTTCTGCAGAACATTACTAAACTCTCTCCAGTGGCCTTGTCTGGACCCCTTCATTCCTCACTGTGGAGACAGCTTTCCTCCACCCATTCACGCTGGATGCTGCTGATCATCAGTTCTCCCTTCTTTATGATCTATGCCCACCCTTCAGTGAGAAGTCACTTTTCATGTAGCATCCAAGTGGAAACAGTTCTCCCCCATCTGAAGACCCTCGAGTACACTTGCAAGACCAGTGAACAGTAGGTTCTTTAGGGATAAAAGCAGAGAGATGCTTTCCTGTCTGGACAAACACAGAAAGTTTTATTTTTAATCCTCAGGACACTTGAGGGATCCTCAAAGTCATTCAGATGTCAAACTCAGAAATGGCTGTGGTCAGGACTCCTGGAGCCTAAAAGGGCCCCTTGTTTGAAAAGCTGATGAAGATGCAGTAAATGTGCTAAAACAAAGGTACACATGCCTGGATAGGAATTAAAAAAATACAACAAAACACAGCACCACTCATTCTGTGTGGGTGAATCTGACCTGATCCTCTCTGATGGATCAAGTTGATATGAATTAGGGACCTTTGACAAGAAAGTATCCCTGAGGTTCCCCAAAGAATTATTTATCATCAGGGAAAGGACCTGGACCGGAGGACCAGGAGGGGCCAGGATGTCAGACACCATCTCGCCTCTGCCTCCCCTACAACCCCCAGGAGAGGAGGGTGAGGATGACTGGGAATCCAAGTGGCTCCATTCCTTCTCCCCTTAAACCCCCGACTGTATTGTGCCCACAAACAGCACTGCGGGACAGGCTCCTCAGAGGGAGGGGGATTGTGGAGGACTGTCCAGCTCTGCTTCCCAGAGCTTCCTCCAGGAGCTGGGAGGATGCCTGCTGAGGGGGACACGGGAGGGTCCTCTGCCTGTGCTCCCCACCCCCTTCACCAGCGTATGCTCCTCTTCCCTAAAGAGACTTCATGGTAAAACAGTACACGAGTCAATGAGGTATGCTGTAAGAAGCGGAAGAAAAAATAAGAGGGTGGAGCAATGAATGACTTCGACCCCACACCTGGGCTATCTGCTTGTGGGGAAACTCCGTGTGGAACCCATTACCCCAACCTCTAGGGACAGTGACTATGCTTGACCACAACTCTTAAAAGTCCAAGCGTGGACTTTTAAGGCGCCTCTGAGGCCCGTGCAGAGGGACAAAGCTCAGAGGGCTAGCTTGCTAGGGTCACACCTTCTCACAACAGCAGCCGCAGCAGGAAGTAAAGGGGGCCCAAGGGACACTGACCAGAGCCTGGAGTCCACGGTCTCCTGGAGGTTAAGGGGAGGTTTGACCCCTCCCCGGCTGAATAAGCCCAGATGTGGGGGGGTGCTTAGGGTGATGGGGGAGCCCCGAGGGGTGCACCTCCATACTGACTGACTTGTGCATGTGCGGCTACCAGAGGTTTGAAAGTGAAAGTGAAAGTCACTCAGTCGTGTCCGACTCTTTGCCACCCCACGGACTGTACAGTCCATGGAACTCTCCAGACCAGAATACTGGAGTAGGTAGCCTTTCCCTTCTTCAGCGGATCTTCCCAACCCAGGGATCCAACCAGGGGCTCTTACGTTGCAGGCGGATTCTTTACCAGCTGAGCTCTCAGGGAAACCAGTGGTTTACTGATGAGATAAAGGGATGGGACAGTTACTGTGCCCTAGCCAATGGAGGAGACGGTGAAGCTACACAAGGAATATTGCTAACCAGGATTCTTTTTTTTCATTACATTAAATTTACTCATAAACACATTCTAAAAGGGTAGCCTTTCCCTTCTCCAGGGGATCTTCCCAACTCAAGGATCAAACCTAGGTCTCCTGCATTGCTGGTGGATTCTTTACCACCTGAGCCACAAGGGAAGCCCAAGCATACTGGAGTGGGTAGCCTATCCCTTCTTCAGCGGATCTTCCCAACCCAGGGATCCAACCAGGGGCTCTTACGTTGCAGGCGGATTCTTTACCAGCTGAGCTCTCAGGGAAACCAGTGGTTTACTGATGAGATAAAGGGATGGGACAGTTACTGTGCCCTAGCCAATGGAGGAGACGGTGAAGCTACACAAGGAATATTGCTAACCAGGATTCTTTTTTTTCATTACATTAAATTTACTCATAAACACATTCTAAAAATGTACAATTTTTCCTTTTTTAATGAAGTATAATAAAATATTTTAAAATCCCCAAACGGAATACCTGACATATAAAATACAAAATCAAATTAGCAGAATATTAAAAAATTTACAGAAGGATATCTTTAAAAAATATTTATAAAGTTACATGCAATTATGTAGAATTCACATTAAAAAAATGACTCAAAAATAGAAGAATTTTCCTTCATTCCTGAAAAGAAAATATGTCCAAGAGAAGTTGTGAAAAGGCAAAGCACAAGTACATTTCCATGTACTCCACTCATGCCTGAAAGGCTAGCAACAGAAAAAAAGAAAGGGGGAGGAAGGGGGATGAGCTTCCCTGGAGGCTCAGTGGGAAAGAACCCACCTGCAAGAGACACGGGGCTTGGTCCCTGGGTTGGGAAGATGCCTTGGAGAAGGAAAAGGCAACCCACTCCAATATTCTTGCCTGGAGAATCCCATGGACAGAGGAGCCTGGTGGGCTGCAGTCCATGATGTTGCAGAGCCAGACAGGACTGAGCAACTAACAACAGAAACAACAAGGAGAGGGCGAGAGGGGTGTGTGTGCACGCAGGTTAGTCCACCAATTTCGGAACAGGTGCCCTCTGCGGGGGGCTCATGTGAGTGAGGAAATTGGGTGCTATATTAATCTTTAAGCTCCCCTACAGTTCAATTCAGTCACTCAGTTGTGTCCAACTCTTTGCAATCCCAGGAACTGCAGCACATCAGGCTTCCCTGTCCTTCACCAACTCCTGGAGCTTGCTCAAACTCATGTCCATTGAGTCGGTGATGCCATCCAACCATCTCATCCTCTGTTGTCTCCTTCTCCTCCTGCCTTCAATCTTTCCCAGGGTCTTTTCCAATGAGTCAGCTCTTCACATCAGATGGCCAAAGTATTGGAGTTTCAGCTTCAACATCAGTCCTTCCAATGAATATTCGGAACTGATTTCCTTTAGGATGGACTGCTTGGATCTCCTTGCAGTCCAAGGGACTCTCAACAGTCTTCTCCAACACCACAGTTCAAAAGCATCAATTCTTCAGGCTCAGCTTTCTTTATAGTCCAACTCTCACATCCATACATGACCATAGGAAAAACCATAGCCTTGACTAGATGGACCTTTGTTGGCAAAGTAATGTCTCTGCTTTTTAATATGCTGTCTGGGTTGGTCATAGCTTTCCTCCAAAGAGCAAGCATGTTTTAATTTCAGGGCTGCAGTCACCATCTGCAGTGATTTTGGAGCCCCAAAATATAAAGTCTGTCTCTGTTTCCACTGTTTCCCCATCTATTTGCCAAGAAGTGATGGGACCAGATGCCATGATCTTAATTTTCTGAATGTTGAGTCTTAAGCCAACTTTTTCACTCTCCTCTTTCACTTTCATCAAGAGGCTCTTTAGTTCTTCTTCCGTTTCTGCCATAAGGGTGGTGTCATCTGTGTATCTGAGGTTATTGATATTTCTCCCATCAATCTTATTTCCAGCTTGTGTTTCATCCAGCCTGGCATTTAGCATGATGTACTCTGCATATAAGTTAAATAAGCAGAGTGGCAATATACAGCCTTGACATACTCTTTTCCCGATTTGAAACCAGTCTGTTATTCTATGTCCAGCTCTAACTTTTGCTTCTTGACCTGCATACAGATTTCTCAGGAAGCAGGTCAGGTTGTCTGGTATTCCCATCTCTTGAAGAATTTCCCACAGTTTGTTGTGATCTACAAAGCTGAACACCAAAGAATTTATATTTTTGAACTGTGGTATTGGAGAAGACTCTTGAGAATCCCTTGGACTGCAAGGAGATCCAACAAGTCCATTCTGAAGGAGATCAGCCCTGGGATTTCTTTGGAAGGAATGATGCTAAAGCTGAAACTCCAGTACTTTGGCCACCTCATGAGAAGAGTTGACTCATTGGAAAAGACTCTGATGCTGGGAAGGATTGGGGGCAGGAGGAGAAGGGGACGACAGAGGATGAGATGACTGGATGGCATCACCGACTTGATAGACATGAGTCTGAGTGAACTCCAGGAGTTGGTGATGGACAGGAAGGCCTGGCATGCTGTGATTCATGGGGTTGTAAAGAGTCAGACACGCCTGGGCAACTGAACTGACTGGCACAGTCAAAGGCTTCAGCATAGTCGATAAAGCAGAAGTAGATGTTTTTCTGGAACTCTCTTGCTTTTTCAATGATCCAGCAGATGTTGGCAATTTGATCTCGGCTTCCTCTCCCTTTTCTAAATCCAGCTTGAACATCTGGAAGTTCACAGTTCACATACTGCTGAAGCCTGGCTTGGAGAATTTTGAGCACTACTTTGCTAGCGTGTGAGGTGAGTGCAGTTGTGCGGTAGTTTGAGCATTCTTTGGCATTGCCTTTCTTTCTGTTGTAAGCTCCCATCCAATAGCCTTTTCCCTCTTATGGCTGAGTTCTTGTGAAAACTTTGCTTTTCACCCTTTTCCACCAACAGAGAAGGGAAAGGCCAAGGATCCAGGGAAATTGTAGGTCAGTGAACCTTAATCGGGGTGATTTGGACCCACAGGGAGGTTTGTTTGGCAATGTCTAGAGACATTTTTGCCTGTCACAGCTTGGGGAGGGGGGCTGCTACTGGTTTCTCATAGGCAGAGACCCAGGGATACAAGCAGTCCTATGACGCACAGGACACCCGCACCACAGAAAATCATTTGATCCAAAATATCCATAGTGCTAAGACTGAGATACCCTGTTATTGGCTATGGGAAGAAAATGAGCTTCTCAAATCCCAAGAAATGTCCAGAACAACACACCTATGCTGACTGTCATTATGCCTTGGCCCTAAGCAGCGGTTATGCTCTGGAGAGGCTGAAAAGATGAATATTTGCCACACTGACCCATCGACTCCCATCATTTTATTAGAGATGGAGTGTCTTCTGTGCTAGTAAGAAAGGATGGGCACCATGTAGCTTCATTCCTCTGTGTACGTGAGACACTGAGCAATAATTAGCAATCTGTAAAGAAAAGCTTCAGTGCACAAGGACAACTGCTTATGTGAAGAAACCCTTCAGTGGGTTTTGTAAAGGCTCAGTTCTTCCCAGATTTGACTGTTGGATGGGCCCTGGTTCTCCAGGAGGCAACAGGAGATGGAGGGAACAGCTCACAGGGTTCGCAGCCAGGCTCACCTGGATGCCAAGAATGATCCCATTGTAGTTGAACTCAGATTAATGCATTCACTGTTCACCTCATCTGTAAAACGGAGCTAGTGCTGCATCTCACTGCTACTGGGATGAAAAAGACAAAATCCCTAAAAAATACTTGCAGTGTGTAATAGGCACTCAGTAAATGTTATTATTCCTTGTTCAATATGGAAAGGAAACAATTCCCAACGGGGCTATGAAGGAAAGAGAAGGAACTAGGATGTAATGGGCTCTGCTACCATCCACTCACTGTACCTAGCTCACCTCCTCCTCACGGTCCTGGTAGGATTACTCCCCCCCGGCAAGGCTGAGCAGCAACAAGCTCCATGCCCCACTCGGAATGAGTAAGCAGAGCGGGCAGGGAACCTAGGATGTCTGATTACGAAGCCTCATCTTGCCCTACCCCACCGCTTGCACAGAAAACCCCTAAAGGTATCAAATTCCCAGGCCTGAGGCCAGAAACATAGTAGAAGAATCATCCCAGAGATCCTCTCACTGGGAAATTAGCTAGAGCAGACAAAGCCGGCCCTTCTCCTGAAGGAGGGCCCGTGTGAGTTTCATCAGAGCTCTCTTCATGACCCCAAGACATAATCTCTGGGCCTCCAAGCCTTTGAGGTGAGCTGGGGGGCGTGGAACAGGGGAGCCATTGTTCTCTAATTAGAGCCTGGGTCTCCTCTGAGGCTCAGGGTGGGCCCCTTAATATGGAGCCTTCACCTGCTCCAAGCCAGAGCATTATAATTCCTCCTCCCCCACAGAGGCAGCCTGCCTGCCAGGTTCTTGAAAGGCTGTCCTCTTGATGTGAGGAGGGGGAGGAGGGTCGCATGACGAAGGGTCTTTCCCTGGGGTATAAAGGACTCAGTCCCCATCCTGTTCAAAGCCAGGCGTCATTCATTCAACGGCTTTCCAGTGGGACCTTCACGGTAGGCAGCCCCTTCTCCTGATGGTGTAGTGGAGGGGGAGAGGGAGGCAGGGAGGGATGGGGGAAGAGGGTTAGGGATGGAAGAAGACAGGGAAGGATGTAGGGAGGGAGGAGGGTGAGGATGGAGGAAGAGAGTAAGGAAGAAGAGGCTTTCAAGGGATGTCTGAGACCTGAGACCTAGATGCTACTCCAAGATGTAGGTAGCAACTCCAAGGCACCCTGAACCCTTGTACAAAGAGATGCGATGCCCGAGAACAACATCTGGTGAATTCACCTGGGGGCAAAAAATCCAGCACAACACATCGGTGAGAGTCCATCTGTGTGGGCCATTGTCCCTCCCTAGGGCAGCTGATGTGGAAATAAAATAAGCGTTAATCCCAGGCCAGCCTTACTCAGCACCCCGTTCGTGGCCAGATATGTCCCTACTTGACAAGGATGACTTCATTCAGTCCTAAGCACGCCCTGAGGAAGATGTACTGCCCAGAAAGACGAGCACAGGCAGCTTCAGTGTCCGGCTCAGGGCACTCATGGAGGGAGAGGCAGAGCTGGAGCCCCCACCTGCCAGCTCCATCCCAGGTCTGTCTGGCTAGAAAGGCTTTGCTCTTAGACACATCCCAGAGGGGGTGGCATCAGTCTGCAGGGGACATTTTGGTGAGTCGGGCTCCAGCGCATGCAGACCAACAGTCCCACAAGACAGTACTGCCCTGGGGTCACTGACAGCCCCAGAGGCTTTCTTGGGCAAACTAAGAAAAGGCAGTTCTCCTCCAGGTGAACTCAGTCCACCCCCAAGGGCACCTGCCTCTGCCAGCCGAAGGAGGCTGGATTCCAGCAGGAGGATGCTGGATTTCTGCAGCGGCCCTGAGCCGTCCCCACCCAGATCCTAATGTGCATGTCCCCGCCCCCACATTTCAAGCCCTCTCCCTGTTGCTCAGGGCTGAGCACGTGCCATCACCTCTGGGCACAACACGGTTTCCCTTTTCTTGGCCCCCAGCTGGGGGCCGTCAGCTGCAGCGTCACACCACACTCTGGCAAGTAGCTGCCACTCTGGGGGCCTCCCAAGCTAGTATTGTCAAAAATGTCAACAGTTATACAGTGAACAGAATGATGAGGCTGCTTGTTTGGGATTTAATGACAAGGATCACAGTTTAGGGGAAACACCTGGACCAAAGACAAGTCGGACTGGCTGGCCTCAGTTTGATTCTTGCCTCTGGTGCCTTTTGGCAAAGGCGGCCTTGGCAAGTTCCCAGGCCTCTCTGAGCCTTGGTTCCCCACCTAGAAAGTTCTAGCAGTGGAATAGTTTTAGCTCTCTGGAAATCTGACTTCCAAAGGAATGAGAGATGGGTGGTTGACTTACACATGTTCTGCATGTCATGTTCTTAGGACTAAGTTTGAATGATAACACAGAATGGTCATGCTACCCCAGTGGCACACAAGGCTGCCAAATACTGCTGTATGCATTGGGCACTGTGCAAAGGTGTTGTGTGCGCCAATGGGGCAAGTAGAGGCTGAAATGCAGCCAGGGCGCAACTCCCAAGCTGGCCCTCTGCAGCTTAGCGTTGATGGAGACCCAACACAAAGAATGACCCAGTCGATGAAAGGTAGCATTTAAAGGAATGAGGTGCTGGGGTTTATAACTTTGTTTTTAATTATAGTAAAGTATACGTAACATATAATTTATCATTTTAACCATTTTTAAGTTCATTCACATTGTTGTGCTAACGTTACCTCCATCATCTCCAGAATTTTCATCTTCCCCAATGGAAACTCTGCCCCAACCATAACCTACTTTAAAAAATCTTAGAGCTGAGTCATGGTTATGTCTGTAATAAGGTCATTTCTGCTCATTTGCAGTCTAATAAAATATATGCTTGAAAATCCAATAAATATAGCTGCAGTTCCAATAAACATCACCCTCCGCCTGTTCTCTGAGTGTCAGGACTACTCAGGAGACTATCTCCCTGAAATGAGTATCACAAGAGAAGAAAAACAACACCCATGGTGCTAAACTGACCCCCTCCTGCATTTCATCAAACAGGGGTTTCTACTCCAACAGGGAATTGGAACCTTCATTGCAATAGCTATTTCTTGAGCCTTTACTGGTGCTGGACGCCATTGTTGTAATTACTGATGATTTGGGGCTATTTCTCTCCATCAGGCACTTATAAGTGTCGGGCATGGTCATAGATTAACTCATTCAGTCCCTACAACACCTCCTGAGTTATATTGTTAATATAATGAGCGCTGGATCTGGGAAGTGGAGCATATTTTACCATAAATGGCCAGTCTCGAAGTCTCACCAATCTCATCTTTAAAAAGAAAGATCGGACTAGATGATTCCACCTCCTCTTCTGAGCTCAAATCTTTGGCATCCTCTTGCTGGGTGATGATAACAATTAAAAATCAGACTCAGTAAGTGCCTGGTAGTGTGACATCAACACCATCAGCCTCAGTCACGTGGGTATGACTTTATGGGTCCCAGAAATGCTTTTTAGCTGCCACCCACAGAGTTCCCAGAGCATGCTACTTTCTAGCAGAAGAGCCAGTGCAATTAGAGGGTCTGTCCAACCTTGAAAGTTAACCTGCCGTAAGAACTTAACTGGTTTAAAAAGATTATAAGCAGAGAATTGTGTCTGACAGATAAGAAGCAGAATATTAGAGAATGCTTCAGCTGAGTGTGAATCTCAAAAAACTCTCACCCTCTCCTTCTACATTCATTCAGCAAGCATTTATCTTACAGCCAGCAGAGGCTGTGCTGGGGGTCCTGGAGCAAGTTCACAGAGTAGAGATCCTCTGGCCTACAAACGTCTCCTCTGGGACACCTTCCCCAATACCAAGGCCTGCCCACAAGTAGAGTGGTCCACCACAGCCCTAGGTATCTGTGCCAGGCCACCAGGACCCGGGGCAGCCTTTGCCTCTGGGAGAATAAATTGCAGAAAGTGTCCCTTCCTCTGGGTTGATGCAGCTCTGCAGAAGGCAAGCTTGGGAGTTGAGCACTGGCTGCATTTCAACCCCTTCTTATCCCGTCGGCACACAACTCCTTGGCACAGTGCACAATACGCACAGCTCTATTTAGCAGCCCCGTGTGTGCCACTGGGGTAGCATGATCACTCTCTATTACCATTCAAAATTATCCTAAAAACATGTTCTACAGACTTTTGGACTCTGTGGGAGAAGGCAAGGGTGGGATGATGTGAGAAATAGCGTTGAAACATGTATATTACCATTTGTGAAACAGATGACCAGTCCAAATTCGTGAAACAGGGCACCCAAAGCCAGAGCACTGGAACAACCCTGAGGGGCGGGACAGGGAGGGCGGTGGGAGGGGGGTTCAGGATGGGGGACACGTGTTCACTCGTGGCTGATTCATGTCAATGTATGGCAAAAACCACCACGATATTTTAAAATTAGCCACCAATTAAAATAAATAAATTAAAAACATGTTCTAAAGCAGAATATGTATAAGTCACAATCCTTTGGGAGTTAGATTCCCAGGGAGCTAAAACCATCCTAAATCCCCCTGGCCTTTAAATTGTTCCTTCCCTATTAAATAATAGTTGTACCACTTGAGTCAATAGGCAGTGAATGACTACTGAGGTACATTTACTGCTCAGATCACCGGGGAGCTAGAGCTGAAATGTGGCAGCTTCCTGAACCCACCCATACTTTTTGCCAAGAAGTATTCAAATGACTCAGAAGCCAAAGGGAAGAAAGTGGAGCCGCTGCAGGAAAAGCACCGTTTGCTAAAGGGCAGTGCCACCGTGGCCGGATTTATCCTGTGATGTTGGTATGAAGGTTCAGTCATCCTGCTGAACAATATCCCATGATATCACTTACATGTGGAATCTTAAAAGATTATATAAATGAACTTATTTACAAAGCCAAAATAGACCCACAGACATAGAGAACAAACTTGTGGTTACCAAAGGAGATTGGTGGGAGGAGATAAATTAGGAATTTGGGATTAACAGATACACACTACTATATATAAAACAGATAAACAAAAACCTACCGTATAGCACAGGGAACCATATTCAATATCTTATAATAGCCTATAATGGAAAAGAATCTGAAAAAATATACATATATAATAAATCACTGAGTCATTTTGCTGTACACCCAAAACTAAAATAATATTGTAAACTACCTATACTTCAACTTAAAAATGGATTAAAAATTAAAAAAAAAAGAATACTGCTGAGAATGCTGCTGGACACACACATGGGTTCCTCAAAACTCAGTTTACAAAAGTCAAACTATAGCGCTTGTTAAATTGCTGCCTTTCCCCAAAGTCCATGAACCACTCACAGGTAAAGTGTGTTTGCTTCACTTTGCTTTCCTGCATCCTTGGTATGTGCCTGGCACACAACAAATGACCATCAATTTAGTGAATAAATAAATGAAAGCAGAACTATATCCTCAAGGATTACACGGTGACATTTCCATTTTACAGATGGATAAACTGAGTTTCAAAGAGGGAATGTGATCTCTTTACTGTCACACTGTTACAGACCAGGGTTCTTCACCTTCCCCAGTCAATAGAAATTGAACAGAGGCTAAACAAGAAATTCAGGCAAGGCTTTGTTGGGGGCTCTGCGGTAGCAGGCGAGAGCAAAAACAAGCAAGTTTCCCTTGCTTGCTGGCTCCCTGAGGGGTGAGTGAGTTCGTTCCTTACATGGGGTGAGGGTAGACGTATGTCCAGGGGTCGGGCCAAAGGGGTGGCTTAGGTGGTTTGCCCACCCCTTTAGGTGGGGTGTGTGTGTGTGTGTGTGTGTGTGTGTGTGTGTAGTGGGCATGCCCAGAATCCTGTTTTTGCTCCCGACACACTGTTTTTATACTCCAGGCTCTTCAGAACTGGCAGCTGGGGTTTTTGGTCTCTTTCTGTCTTTTGGGTCCAGCATTTGCTCCAACTGAGCATGCACACAGTTATTTTTAGTTTCTTACGGTTTCTTTGTACTAATATTTTGTTGTTCGAGGAGAGGTGTGTCCCGGTGCGAGCACCACAGCATTGCAGGAGAGAGCCCATGGTCCCAGCCGGTCTCATTACTGTTAGTTGAGCCGCTTGCAAGGCTGGGACTGGATCACTTTCGGGCCTTTCTCCTTTTCCTGCACTGCATTTTAGGACAAACAGGCCCTGTGGGGTCTCGTGTCCTGGTTCCTGAAAGCACACTCACCATGCTCTGCTGACTGCTCTCCCAGGACGCTGTGCCAGTTGATGCCAAGGCCCCTCCCTCTGCTCTGCTGCCATGATTGTGCTTCTCCTCCTAGGAATGCTGATGGCCCCACACGGAGGTAAGGAATAGCATTTGACTGTATTTCTGGCTTTGTATATATTTGCTATGAACACTGAGGTTTCCCAGGTGGCGCTAGTGGTAAAGAATCCACCTGTCGGTGCTCAGGGCTAGTTCCCTGGGATGACCCTCGAGGATGGGATGGGGAGGAAGGTGGGAGGGAGGTTCTGGATGGGGAACACATGTGTGCCCGTGGCTGATTCATGTCGATGTTAGGCAAAAACCACTACAATATTGTAAAGTAATTAGCCTCCAATTAAAAAAAAAAAAAAAAGAATCCACCTGTCATGCAAGAGACGCAAAGAGACTCGTGTTCCATCCTTGGGTCGGAAAAATCCCCTGGAGAAGGAAATGGCAACTCATTCCGATATTCTGGTCTGGAAAATCCCTTGGGCAGAGGAGCCAGTTGGGCTACAGTCCATGGGGTTGCAAAGAGTGGGACACAACAACACGCGCACATACTCACATGAACCCTGGGCCATCTTGCCAAATTCCATTTGATTTACTTATTAGTATTTTTATCCTCTTGCCAGGTGAGTGATGGAAAGCAAAGATTAGTGATAAGCTTGAGAGTTAATCCACATTTTGAGCATGGATGTGGGAGATGGGGGTTGAGGTGGGCACCAAGGAGAGCAAAGGGCAAGGGGACCAGTGAGCTAAGGCCTCTCCACCCAAAGGTGCATCTCCTCCCCCGCGGTTCACAGCCCCTGTCCTTTGCTTTGCTGATTCCCTTGGAGTATGATGGCTTTTTTGACCCGCAGTTGCTCCCTTGCCCCTTCAAACTAGATTGACTGGTTTGATCTCCTAGCAACCCAAGGGACTCTCAAGAGTATGTTCAAACCCTAAAGCCATCCAAGTAAGCTCCTTGCTATGAAGAACCTAGACAGTGTATTAAAAAGCAGAGATATCACTTTGCCAACAAAGGTCCATATAGTCAAAACTATGGTTTTTCCAGTAGTCAAGTACAGATGTGAGAGTTGGACCGTAAAGAAGGTTGAGCACCGAATAATTGGTGCTTTTGAATTGTGGTGCTAGAGAAGACTCTTGAGAGTCCCTTGGACAGCAAGGAGATCAAACCTGTCAATTCTAAAGGAAATCAACCCTGAATATTCATTGGAAGGACTGATGCTGATGCTGAAGCTCCAGCACTTTGGCCACCTGATGGGAAGAACTGGCTCATTGGAAAAGACCCTGATGCTGGGAAAGATTGAAGGCAGGAGGAGAAGAGGACAGAGGAGAAGATGGCTGAATAGCATCATCAACTCAATAGACATAAATTTGAGCAAACTCGGGAGATAGTGAGGGACAGAGAAGCCTGGTGTGCTGCAGTCCATGAGGTCACAAGGAATCGGACACAACTTAGTGACTGACCAGCAACAGAGGTCTTCCACTCTATCATCACCTCCTCCCCGAGCAACATTTATCAAAGCGCAGTTTCTAGACCTGCAACTTTCAAACCAGCTGGGGAGCTTATTAAAAATATCTACTTCTGATATTTACTCTGGAGTAAGACTGCGGGATCAGACCTGAGTGAGGGCACAAGGGCCGTAATTTTTACTGAGCTTGCATCCCAGGTGAGATTGCTGCTGGTAGTCTGGGGAAAATGCCTGTCCTCAATTATAAACTACTTGGGGTTTGGGGTCTTTTCTGTATCTGTTTTTATTTCCACCAATCCTTCATCTCAAGAAACTCCAAACAAATATGCCATGTTAGTTAAAATTGTATGCTTCGTATGCAGCAACAGCTTCAAGATAAGTCTCAAAATCTCCATCCCAAACCAGAAGACTGCTCCCTTAAGACCAACCAGTATAAAACACTGGGCCGCCCTGGTCACTCCAGGCACTAGAAAAACAGGTGTAGAATTCAACTTCCCTGCATCCTCATTGCCCTCCTGGCTGCCACCTCCCAGCCCTCCCCAGCACGTGGGGGTGCCTGTGTTTGTACTAACCTACTTCTTCTTCTTGTTATAGGGGGCCACCCTCTTGACACCCCACACCTTCCACATGAGCTGCCTCTGGGACTCTCAGAAAATATCAGTAAGGATCCTTTGCTCTTTTCTTAAGAGACCTAGCTAGGTAGCAAGCTGTCTAGGATATTGGCAGAGAGACTGATCCCTTCTGAATATACCCTAGAGTTGCTTAGTGCTATGGCATTTGACAGTACAGTGATTTGAGTAAGACTCCAAAGTGCCTCCCTCACAGTTAATTCTGGTGTCTGACCCACCATCGGGCTCTCTTTTGAGACAAAGCACTAAAAACTCTTATCGAAAGACACGGGTCAGCTGGAAGGGGCAACCAAGTGAAGGAAGGAAGTGGGCCAATCAGTCAGGGTTACACAGTAATTGTATTGGAAGGACAAAAAGGAAAAGGTGACGCATTGCCGGGCTCAGGTTATCAGAAAAGGGGATCTGTAGTTGCTCCTTGGAGAAGGGAAGGTTTTCCTGGATTGTAAAGAGTTCTCAGGCGGGTTCTTATACAGGCATCGTTGAAGAATAGAGTACATAGTGAACTAGCTGGTGAGGTTTACCCTGAACTAAGGGTTCGTTTCTGACCTTTCAGAGAGATAAGTGGAGTCAACCAAATTATTTGTGCATGAACCCACGCAGCTAAGCGACCAGTCCCGTCCAGACACATGTTCCTGGCCTCTCTCCAATGGCACAACCCCCGTGGGAAGTGCAATGCCCAGGAGGAGGTCTTCTTCAGGTAGACGTTTAGACTCACAAGCCACACTTGGCTTTTAGAAGGACCAAAGCCAGGAGGCACAGTGTGCTAGCAGGCCATGCCAGCCACTCTTCTTTAACAGGAGAAGCCCTGGCATCGACCTACACAGCACTCCCCTGCAAGCTCCTAAGTAACAGCTCAGATACAAGGGGCTCACCCGGAGCAGCCCCACACCTGCTTTAACCTTGAAGCTGCATTCTCCATAGAAGTCAGTATCAGTTCAGTTCAGTTCAGTTCAGTTGCTCAGTCGTGTCCGACTCTGCGACCCCACGAATCGCAGCACGCCAGGCCTCCCTGTCCATCACCAACTCCTGGAGTTCACTCAGACTCACATCCATTGAGTCAGTGATGCCATCCAGCCATCTCATCCTCTGTCGTCCCCTTCTCCTCCTGCTCCCAATCCCTCCCAGCATCAGAGTCTTTTCCAGTGAATCAACTCTTTGCATGAGGTGGCCAAAGTACTACCTAGTAACCAGCTCCTAAGTATAATTTCTAAAATGTCCAGAAGGGACGATGCCCAATTCCAAAAGTTGTCATATTGATGGAGACCCACAATTATGACTTCCTGCCGGATGTTTGCCATAGTTCAGCCATAGTGTCTACCAGTCCAGACAGACCTCACCATCCAGGGGTCTTTTTCACCACTGAGAATTGTTGTGAAGGGAGAGATCAAACCTGTCAATTCTAAAGGAAATCAACCCTGAATATTCATTGGAAGGACTGATGCTGATGCTGAAGCTCCAGTACTTTGGCCACCTGATGGGAAGAACTGGCTCATTGGAAAAGACCCTGATGCTGGGAAAGATTGAGGGCAGGAGGAGAAGAGGAGGACAGAGGAGAAGATGGCTGAATAGCATCATCAACTCAATAGACATAAATTTGAGCAAACTTGGGAGATAGTGAGGGACAGAGGAGCCTGGTGTGCTGCAGTCCATGAGGTCACAAGGAATCGGACACAACTTAGTGACTGACCAGCAACAGAGGTCTTCCACCCTATCATCGCCTCCTCCCCGAGCAACATTTATCAAAGCGCAGTTTCTAGACCTGCAACTTTCAAACCAGCTGGGGAGCTTATTAAAAATATCTACTTCTGATATTTACTCTGGAGTAAGACTGCGGGATCAGACCTGAGTGAGGGCACAAGGGCCGTAATTTTTACTGAGCTTGCATCCCAGGTGAGATTGCTGCTGGTAGTCTGGGGAAAATGCCTGTCCTCAATTATAAACTACTTGGGGTTTGGGGTCTTTTCTGTATCTGTTTTTATTTCCACCAATCCTTCATCTCAAGAAACTCCAAACAAATATGCCATGTTAGTTAAAATTGTATGCTTCGTATGCAGCAACAGCTTCAAGATAAGTCTCAAAATCTCCATCCCAAACCAGAAGACTACTCCCTTAAGACCAACCAATACAAAACACTGGGCCGCCCTGGTCACTCCAGGCACTAGAAAAACAGGTGTAGAATTCAACTTCCCTGCATCCTTATGGCCCTCCCGGCTGCCGCCTCCCAGCCCTCCCCAGCACGTGGGGGTGCCTGTGTTTGTACTAACCTTGTTCTTCTTCTCGTTTATAGGGGGCCACCCTCTTGACACCCCACACCTTCCACATGAGCTGCCTCTGGGACTCTCAGAAAATATCAGTAAGGATCCTTTGCTCTTTTCTTAGGAGACCTAGCTGGGTAGTAAGCTGTCTAGGATATTGGCAGAGAGACTGATCCCTTCTGAATATACCTTAGAGTTGCTTAGTGCTATGGCATTTGATGGTACAGTGATTTGAGTAAGACTCCAAAGTGCCTCCCTCACAGTTAATTCTGGTGTCTGACCCACCATCTGGCTCTCCTTTGAGACAAAGCACTAAAAACTCTTATCGAAAGACACGGGTCAGCTGGAAGGGGCAACCTGGTGAAGGAAGGAAGTGGGCCAACCAGTCAGGGTTACACAGTAATAGTATTGGAAGGACAAAAAGGAAAAGGTGACGCATTGCTGGGCTCAGGTTATCAGAAAAGGGGATCTGTAGTTGCTCCTTGGAGAAGGGAAGGTTTTCCTGGATTGTAAAGAGTTCTCAGGCGGGTTCTTATACAGGCATCGTTGAAGAATAGAGTACATAGTGAACTAGCTGGTGAGGTTTACCCTGAACTAAGGGTTCGTTTCTGACCTTTCAGAGAGATAAGTGGAGTCAACCAAATTATTTGTGCATGAACCCACGCAGCTAAGCGACCAGTCCCGTCCAGACACATGTTCCTGGCCTCTCTCCAATGGCACAACCCCCGTGGGAAGTGCAATGCCCAGGAGGAGGTCTTCTTCAGGTAGACGTTTAGACTCAAAAGCCACACTTGGCTTTTAGAAGGACCAAAGCCAGGAGGCACAGTGTGCTAGCAGGCCATGCCAGCCACTCTTCTTTAACAGGAGAAGCCCTGGCATCGATCTACACAGCACTCCCCTGCAAGCTCCTAAGTAACAGCTCAGATACAAGGGGCTCACCTGGAGCAACCCCAGACCTGCTTTAACCTCAAAGTTGCATTCTCCATAGAAGTCAGTATCAGTTCAGTTCAGTTCAGTTCAGTTCAGTTGCTCAGTCGTGTCCAACTCTGCGACCCCACGAATCGCAGCACACCAGGCCTCCCTGTCCATCACCATCTCTCAGAGTTCGCTCAGACTCACGTCCATCAAGTCAGTGATGCCATCCAGCCATCTCATCCCTGTCGTCCCCTTCTCCTCCTGCCCCCAATCCCTCCCAGCATCAGAGTCTTTTCCAAGAGACCTAGCTAGGTAGCAAGCTGTCTAGGATATTGGCAGAGAGACTGATCCCTTCTGAATATACCCTAGAGTTGCTTAGTGCTATGGCATTTGACAGTACAGTGATTTGAGTAAGACTCCAAAGTGCCTCCCTCACAGTTAATTCTGGTGTCTGACCCACCATCGGGCTCTCTTTTGAGACAAAGCACTAAAAACTCTTATCGAAAGACACGGGTCAGCTGGAAGGGGCAACCAAGTGAAGGAAGGAAGTGGGCCAATCAGTCAGGGTTACACAGTAATTGTATTGGAAGGACAAAAAGGAAAAGGTGACGCATTGCCGGGCTCAGGTTATCAGAAAAGGGGATCTGTAGTTGCTCCTTGGAGAAGGGAAGGTTTTCCTGGATTGTAAAGAGTTCTCAGGCGGGTTCTTATACAGGCATCGTTGAAGAATAGAGTACATAGTGAACTAGCTGGTGAGGTTTACCCTGAACTAAGGGTTCGTTTCTGACCTTTCAGAGAGATAAGTGGAGTCAACCAAATTATTTGTGCATGAACCCACGCAGCTAAGCGACCAGTCCCGTCCAGACACATGTTCCTGGCCTCTCTCCAATGGCACAACCCCCGTGGGAAGTGCAATGCCCAGGAGGAGGTCTTCTTCAGGTAGACGTTTAGACTCACAAGCCACACTTGGCTTTTAGAAGGACCAAAGCCAGGAGGCACAGTGTGCTAGCAGGCCATGCCAGCCACTCTTCTTTAACAGGAGAAGCCCTGGCATCGACCTACACAGCACTCCCCTGCAAGCTCCTAAGTAACAGCTCAGATACAAGGGGCTCACCCGGAGCAGCCCCACACCTGCTTTAACCTTGAAGCTGCATTCTCCATAGAAGTCAGTATCAGTTCAGTTCAGTTCAGTTCAGTTGCTCAGTCGTGTCCGACTCTGCGACCCCACGAATCGCAGCACGCCAGGCCTCCCTGTCCATCACCAACTCCTGGAGTTCACTCAGACTCACATCCATTGAGTCAGTGATGCCATCCAGCCATCTCATCCTCTGTCGTCCCCTTCTCCTCCTGCTCCCAATCCCTCCCAGCATCAGAGTCTTTTCCAGTGAATCAACTCTTTGCATGAGGTGGCCAAAGTACTACCTAGTAACCAGCTCCTAAGTATAATTTCTAAAATGTCCAGAAGGGACGATGCCCAATTCCAAAAGTTGTCATATTGATGGAGACCCACAATTATGACTTCCTGCCGGATGTTTGCCATAGTTCAGCCATAGTGTCTACCAGTCCAGACAGACCTCACCATCCAGGGGTCTTTTTCACCACTGAGAATTGTTGTGAAGGGCTGACTTGGAATTGGAAGTCTTTTCCGTCATTGGAAAAGACCCTGATGCTGGGAAAGATTGGAGGCAGGAGGAGAGGGGACAACAGAGGATGAGGTGGTTGGATGGCATCACTGACTCAGTAGACATGAATTTGAGAAAACTCCAGGAGATGGTGAAGGACAGGGAAGCCTGGCATGCTGCATAGTTCAGCCATAGTGTCTACCAGTCCAGACAGACCTCACCATCCAGGGGTCTTTTTCACCACTGAGAATTGTTGTGAAGGGCTGACTTGGAATTGGAAGTCTTTTCCGTCATTGGAAAAGACCCTGATGCTGGGAAAGATTGGAGGCAGGAGGAGAGGGGACAACAGAGGATGAGGTGGTTGGATGGCATCACTGACTCAGTAGACATGAATTTGAGAAAACTCCAGGAGATGGTGAAGGACAGGGAAGCCTGGCATGCTGCAATCCATGGGGTCACAAAGAGTCAGACGCTACTGAGCGACTGAGCAACAAAAACACAGCTCAATTTTTATCTTATCAGGTTTCCATGGCAACCTGCATTACTAGAAAGTTAGCCCAAGGTCAAATCTATCCTTAGAGAAGGAGTTTTACTCACTCTTCCTGAAGGGGGTGGACAGGGAAAGGAAAGGGGAGAACCCAACTCTAATGTATTATCTCTTCCTTCCACTTAGATATGACTTTCTTCAATGGGATGTTTAAAAATGTGGAAGGTGTGGCCGAAATTTTTGGTGAGTTAAATCTGAACTTGCTTTTATCCCCTGGGTGTTAGGGCATGGGGGTGTGTGTGGGAAACCTAAGGAAATTAACAGGACTTGGGGGTCTGCCCTCTGAGCTCCCATGGCCTCCCCTGCAAGCTCCGAACAACATGATCAGATTCTGATGTGAATGGTAGCACCTTTTATCATAGGGTGAGTCACTGGGGGACTAGGTGGTTTCGTTGTGCTTCATTCATTCTCACTGGCCACAGCCTGGTCAGGAGGGGAATGGTATCCTTCTTTTCCAGGCAAAGGAGTTGAGGGAATTGCCCAGCCACACAACCAGAAGGGACAAGGTCTTCTCTGAGTCCAGAGCTTGGTCCTCTTACACCAAAGTAGTTTTATGTTTCCTTCTCAACTAGTAACTATACATCAAGTTTGAGAAACATTCCATGGATCAGTTCTATATCTATTACATGACTACCAATTGCACGATGCTGTGTGTGCTGTGACGATTCCTAGCTTTGATAACTAAAAGTACCCAAAACAAGATTAGAATATGATGGACACAAGCAAGGTGGCTCTGCATTGCCTATTAGATTAGACTATGCTAGGTTTAAAAGTGCACTTAAAATGTATAAATGATTAAGTGCAGGTCTTGAATGAAAATGCATGTTTCCATAAACACACACACACACACGTAAACCCTAGATGGACTTTTCCCATCAACATAGAACCTTTTATCATGTTTCTGATTAAATTGTGTGGAAACAAAACATGGGTAGGGAAGTTTGAATGAGGTAGGAAGAAACTGGCAGAGTGGTGAACAGTCAAGGTGGATGTGATCCTCACAACTTTGGATCTCCCCAGAAGAAAGCTGAGCACTGAAGAATTAGGTCCTTGGGGTCGCAAAGAGTCGGACAAGACTGAGCGACTGAACTGAACTGAAGCTCTTTTTGATCACCCTGTGCATTTAAATTGGTGCTATGGGATCACCTCATTAAGTATTTAACGATCCCCCAGGCAGAGAGAGTGAGCACGAGATGTAGAGTCATAAAGCTGATGACGTTTGCAAGAGCATTTTGGTTGGGACAAGTCATCATCGCTGGTGGATGTCTCAGGCATGTCTCTGACCTTCGGTCTTTTTTTCACCTGTGAAAGGAAGGTGACAGAATAGGACCTGTCTTTCACAATGAACAAGACATTTACGGGATCATTGACCATGAAAGCTTTTCATAGCATTACTCACTCTATCAATTTCAACTATTGCACTATTTAAAGCGTCTAACTGTTTTTGGCACATAACAGGTAACCCCAGATTATTAATGTCTATACTCCTTTATTTTTTCTTGGGCTGATTTATAGTTCTTTATTGCCATGACTGTATCATTTGGGATCCATTCAGGAAACTAATAGGGACTTAAATAGTAAAGACATTTAATGATCTCACATAAGCCATCTGAAGGCACAAGGACTGATGCAGTAGCTCAACATAGGCATCTGAGACCCAGCAGGCTCGTTTTATCTTGCCCCACTGCTCCCTTGGACATAATAGTTTTTTGGCTTCAGATATGGGGCCTCATGGTTGCAAAGTGGTTGCTGCAGTTCCAGCCCAGCATATCCTCACCACATTCAAGGAAGGAGAAAATTGTAGGTCAGAAAGGCCCTCTTCTATGTCTTTATGCTTTATTAGGAAAGGAGTATTTCTCCAAAGCTTCTAACAGACTACCCCTGAAATTTTTTGGGGTCATACATGGTTTTCACGGTCAGCCCTCGACCAACCTTATCATAGAAGCTTGAGATTACCATGATGAGCTGAGAATAATTATTAAACATCCCTGGGGACTTCAGAAGGAGGCTCACCTTCCTTGAGTACTTTTCAGTTTTGTTGGTAAGGCAGAAAGATGAATGGCCGTCGGGGGGCAACCAACAGGGACCGCAGCTTGTAAACCCACCTCCCTTCAATTGTCTAGAAGTCCTGAGTATGCAGTGGGTGCTTAGTAGGTGAGGAGTTTCTATCCCCCTGATAAGGGGGCTCCCTCCTCAACTCTGGCTCCTACTGCGCCCTGTTCCCCTCCCCCAGACTGCCTGGGCTCCCACTTCACCTGGCTGCAGGCCGTCTTCACCAACTTCCCCGCGCTGCTCCAGTTCGTGAATGGTATGAGGTGCGTGGCTGGGCTCTGCCCCCGGGACTTCGAAGACTACGGTTGTGCCTGCAGGTTTGAGATGGAAGGGCTGCCTGTGGACCAGTCTGACAGGTGAGTGAGACCAAAGGTGAGCTCGTGGAGGCCCGGCTGAGCCTTGGGCAGAGCTCAGGTGCAGAAGGCTCCCTGGTCTGTGCTTCTGTGTGCAGGTGTATATGGGCGTGTGCAATACAATTTGAAATCTTAGAAGCGTTCAGCATTAGCAAGGATACGGCAAATAGCTACTGGTAGCAGGAGGGTCAGTTAGGACAATGTGCTGATATCTGTTAGAGCTTGGGGGCTTCCCTGATGGCTCAGCGGTGAAGAATCTGCCTGCAATGCAGGAGACTCAGGAAGCTTGCGTTGGATCCTTGGGTTGGGAAGATGCCCTAGAGCAGTAAATGGCAACTCATTTCAGTACTCTTGCCTGAAAACCCCAAAGACAGAGCAGCCTGGCGGGCTACAGTCCATGGGGTCACAAAGAGTCAGACACGACTGAGCGACTGAGGATGCACGCATGCTAGAGTTTTAAGTAGATCACCTCAGTTCAGTTCATTTCAGTTCAGTTGCTCAGTCGTGTCCGACTCTTTGCGACCCCATGAATTGCAGCACGCCGGGTCTCCCTGTTCATCACCAACGCCCAGAGTTCACTCAGACTCACATCCATCGAGGGAGTGATGCCATCCAGCCATCTCATCCTTGGTCGTCCCCTTCTCCTCCTGCCCCCAATCCCTCCCAGCATCAGAGTCTTTTCCAATGAGTCAACTCTTCGCATGAGGTGGCCAAAGTACCGGAGTTTCAGCTTTAGCATCACTCCTTCCAAAGAAATCCCAGGGCTGATCTCCTCCACCCAGTAATTCCCATTTTCTGTTCCTTAGGGACCTGACCTTGGGCAAATTATTTTACTTCCTTGTGTTCCAGTTTGTTTGTCTATTAAATGGAGGTAATAAAAACACCTACCTCATAGAGTTATTATTTAGGATTACACGACCAAATACAAGCTAATGTGATGGAATTCTGCCTGACTTATTGTTTTCAAGGGTATGAGTGATTGATGACAACAGCAACGAGATTGCTAGTGCTGTATTAGTAATGAGGATAGTAGTAGTAATGGTAACAGTATTAGTAGTGACAGTTGTCATAGTAGCTACAGTAGTATTCATAGTAATAGCAGCGATAGCAACAGAAGCAGTGTTCGTAAACCTGTGATGCTGTTGGTGTTAGTAGTGGTAGTAACAACAGTAGTTGAACAGTTGTTGTAGGAGCTGTGGTAATAATAATAGTAGCAGCAATAGCTGCAGTACTAATAAAGCTGCTATTAGGGTTTAGGGGTTGGGTTAGTAATAGTAGGAGTAACATTAGTAGTACTAATGTTACTAGTAGTAGTAGTTAAGGTAGTAAGAGAAGTAGAAGTAGTAGCAGTATTACTACTAGTAGTAGTTATATTGGAGAAGGCAATGGCACCCACTCCAGTACTCTTCCCTGGAAAATCCCATGGACGGAGGAGCCTGGTGGGCTGCAGAGTCGGACACGACTGGGCGACTTCACTTTCACTTTTCACTGTCATGCATTGGAGAAGGAAATGGCACCCCACTCCAGTGTTCTTGCCTGGAGAATCCCAGGGACGCGGGAGCCTGGTGGGCTGCCGTCTATGGGGTCACACAGAGTCGGACACGACTGAAGCGACTTGGCAGTAGTTATGTTATAGCAGTAGTTGGAGCCATGGTAACTGCAGCAGTGTGGAAGTAGGAAATTGGACCCATGTCTCACCTTTACTCTGGGACCATGTCCACACCTCACTGGTATTATGCATGCATGCTAAGTCGTGTCCAACTCTTTGTGACCCTTTGGACCGTAGCCTGCCAGGCCCCTCTGTCCATGGGATTCTCCAGGCAAGAACACTGGAGTGGGTTGCCACGCCCTCCTCTAAGGGATCTTCCCAACCCAGGGTTTGAACCTGCGTCTCTTATGTCTCCTGCACTAGCAAGTGGGTGCTTTACCACTGGTGCCACCTGGGAAGCCCCACTGGTACTATATTTGTCCCCAAATCCAGTGTGATGGAGTGTGTGCCTTCATCTACACAGGCTCCCAGAAGGTAGGGAAGGATTCCCATTGGTGTAAGTTGTTTCTGGACCAGAGGGCAGTCTTCCATCCCTGGGACCACAAGCCAGCTCACTGACATTCAGAAAAGGAGGAACTGATTCCATTCGGGGCATGGTGCCAGGACCATTTCTGGGAACGTGTTTTTCTTTCAGGTCCTTTCTTGCCACTTCTTTTAGTTATTAAAATGCTGAGCAGACCCAGAAGTCAAAAAAATAAAGCAGCAATTCATCACTATGTGAATGATCAAAGCGCTGATGGCCGAAACTGCATCACACCCAATTTCAGTGACTTTACACAGTGCAATTGATGGAGGTGGGAATTTCCAGACTTCTGGGAGACAGATTATTTCCACCTTGAACTTGCTTGCCAGATCCCAAAAATAATTGCTGTAGTTTTATTGAGTGTTTACCACATGGTAGGGTCTATATTGACATTCTATTGACCTTACCAGATTTTTATGTTAGGTAGTGTCAGAAACGGCAGCTTGCCCAAGGCCAGCAGCTGCGTGTGTGTTTTTCCTTCTTTGCGTCGGGCTCCACTGCCCTCCTGCTTGCGCGGCAAGAGCCACCTGACTCAGTTGTTTGCTGTCAGCCTCTCTCTGTGATCAACCTTGACCTTGGCAAGTTACAGAGCTCCATGTGTCTCAGTTTTCACATATGTAAGTGCTGACAGCAATAACAGCGCCTGCTGCACGGGTAACACAATTCAAATCCAAACATGACGTGTGTGTGCACACACTGAGGACTGAGCCAGGTCACTGCCAGGAACCCTCCGGAGACGCTGAATGATGGTGTGCTGCCTGCCCGTGTCCTAACCCACACTCTCATTCCAACGCTTCCTGCCGCAGCTGCTGCTTCCAGCATCGCAGGTGCTACGAGGAGGCCGCGGAGATGGACTGTCTGCAAGACCCTGCCAAGCTTAGCACAGAAGTCAACTGCATCAGCAAGAGCATCTCGTGTGGTGAGCATCTCCAGGTCTCCCAGGAGACTGGGCTGAGAAACGACAGTTGAGAGACTCCAGGCCCGGGCTCCCAGGGTCCACCCTCATCATCGTCGCCATTGCCTGCGTCGCTGTGGGTACTTACAGCCCCGCCAGATCTGTGGCAACTGCACCTTGCCTGCAGTAGAGGCCCACTGCGTGCTTTCTGAATTGACAACAGTTGCTCAGCAGATTATTCGATTTACAATTCTATGCTTGTACCAACCCTGGAAGCTTGGGGAGGGCAAATAGTTTGCTACTTAGGCATTGTGTGATTTCGGGGAGGGAGTACCCTGACCTTCTACTTAACAACTCGGATCCTCAAAAGGGGGAGGACAGAACCTGCTTCAGAGATTTGTTATAAAAATTAAGTAATGCTTAAATGTAGAATGGTGTTACATTTAAATTTTTTAAACAGTGTTAAATGTCAAACAATATGGAGAACTGTTGAGAACGCAATGATGGGGGAAGTGGAGGCAGATGGCATGATGGATGAATAAGGCTGGGGTGCTTGTTTATAAGAATCAGACATTTGTATGTTCAAGTCTCAGCTCTCCACCTTACCTGCTGTGTGACTCCAGGGATTTTACTTCATGTCTCTGAACAGTCCTGGCAGAAGACGTAGAGTAGGCCAAAGCAGAGAGGGAAGAAGACCATGGCAAGATAGGGTGCTGCGTTAGAGCCAGCCTTTTTGAGTGCCTGTTGCATGTCGTGGATAGCATACACAGCAACTCTGGTCATCCTAACAACTCTGTTAGACAGAGGTCGTCATCCCCAGTGTTCAGACAAGGACAGAAAGGCTCAGAGAAATTAAATAATTACTCTCCCAAAGTCACATAGCTGCCAAGTGGCAAAGCCAGAGTTTGAACCCAGGTTTGACTGGCCCCTCAGTCCAGGTAAGGCCAACTGGCAGGCGTTTGGAGCATTGGGAAGGGTGTAAATCACTAGGTGAGGAGCACAGTGAACCAGGGAACCATGGCTCGTTTGCTCATTCACCCAACACGCACACGCTGAGCGCCCCAAGTGCAAGGCAATCACCTACATGTCGGCGGTGCCCTGACCTGGGGTTTCCTCTCGCTGTCAGACACTGGCAATGTCAGAAAGGAACTGTACGGTACGTTAGGAAGTGCTGAGATCTGGGAGGAAAATTCATCCGAGGAGCGGCACAGAGAGGCCTGGGGAGGGGGGGTTAATAAGAAAGTCGGCTGGACCCTCCCTGTGAGCACGGCAGTTGCGTGAAGACCGAGAGGAGGGGGAAGCCGCCTGTGGCTTCTCAGGAGAAGAGCGGATGGAGGAAGTGGCCTGCGGCGGTCCCGGACTCCAGGGGCCTGGCGCATCAGGAACGAGGGGGACAGCAGGTCAGAAGTGGGGTGACAAGGGAGGAGTGAAAGGAGGTGAGGTCTGAGAAGGAACAGGAGGTAGCGGTTTTTACTTTAAGACGTTGATGGAAGATTCTGAACACACACACACAAAGGCGTGGTTTGACCTGAGCCTTAAAGACTGTTCTGGCCCCTCAGTGGTGAGAAGAGGCTGAGCAACGGGGGAGGGGGTGGGGGGCCTGGTACGGCCTCTGCTGGAAGCCAGGCAGGATGGTGGGGGTGGAGAGAAGGTGGGGGTGCGTTGTTGCTGTTTTTTAGTTGCTCGGTTGCATCTGACTCTTTGCCACCTGTGGACTGTAGCCCACCAGGCTCCTCTGTCCATAGGATTCCCCAGGCAAGAATAGTGGAGTGGGGGTTGCCATTCCCTTCTCCAGGGGATCGTTCCAACCCAGCAATCGAAGCTGCGTCTCCTGCATTGGCAGGCAGATTCTTTACCACTGAGCTGCCAGGGAAAGCCCAGGGCTGCATGCTCAGATTCATATAGGCTGAAAGCAGAGCCAGTCGGGTGGCCTAGTGCATGGGGTGAGTGTGGGAGAAAAGTGCCTTTGGCTCCCAGGCTGGACCACACAGCAGAAGGGATGGAGCCGCCGTGGATGAGCTGAAGAAAACCGCAAGGGAAGCAGGGCGGTGGGGGGCAAGTCAGGAGGCAGGTTGAGCATTTGCATCACTCCCTTGGGATTCCCTGTGAGGTCTCCGATCTGCTTTGTCCTTGCTCTGTGTACAGAATCCAGGGACACCTGTGAGCACCTGCTGTGTGCCTGCGATAAGGCTGCCATAGAGTGCTTGGCTCGGTCCAGTGTCAACTCTTCCCTGAACCTTCTGGACACGTCCTTCTGTTTGGTTCAGCCTCCAGGTAGGAAGACCCAGGCCTGGTGTCATTGCTGGGGATGGTGATCTGGGGTGGGAGCTGGTCAGAGACCATCATCGCTGTGTTTCTTCAGATGCCCCAGTCCAGCGCCTTCTAACATCCCCAAACCCACTTCTCCAATATGCTTTCTTTTCAGAGACAACCAGCAAGGAGGAGCTGCTGACAGTCCCGCCCAGAGGTCAGGCCTCTTCGGGAAGCCACTCTTGCTTGGACCACAGGGCCTTGGTTACAGTTGGGAGTGGATGGATTAGCGTTAGGTTGGGGAGCTGGAGTGACCGGTGGTACTGAAGGCGTGTCCACCTCCCCCAGCTAGAGACACCATTGAAGTGTGAAGTGAAGTTGTTCAGTTGGGTCCGACTCTGCAACTCCATGGACTGGAGCCTACCAGGCTCCTCCATCCATGGGATTTTCCAGGCAAGAGTACTGAAGCGGGTTGCCATTTCCTTCTGATAAATTCAGTCCATAGCCAACATCAAATGGCCCTTGCTAGGTAGACAGGTGTGAATTTAATCTGGTTAGGATGAAGACCCCAGGTTCTTCCTCTCTGTCTATCTCTGTGAGCAGGACATGGTTCAGTGCTCAGACAGGGCAAGGCCCTTCCAGCTGGGTGACCTCCTGGTGGCCGAGGCCTCAGGGGGACAGACTGGCTGCCTCCCTCGTCTGCCCCCCAGAGCCTGAGGCCCAAGGAGCCACCTGGGCCCAGGTGGGGACTCCCTGAAGAAGAGGTTGTTTTCTTTATGTCATTTTTCAGGACAGGGTGGGCTCTTCATAACTGTCTACTGAACAAAGCAAGGGATGGTTCTAAGTCTAAAACATGTGTCTTATGAAAAAAAGTGAGAGTTAAGTTTATGCGCATCTTTCCTTGTCTGCCAAATTCCCCACGATCTCTCAGTCCCAACCTCGTGGGTACCGGAGGATGGGAAGTTCAAGGTGCACCTTCCTTTCGAGCATCCTTCCTTTCCTGGGGCTGCCGTCTCTTTCTCAGAACTAGTCCTGGCGTGTTTGCTGAAAAGGAAGTTGGTGTGACTGTGTGCCGTGGATGTGGGCGTGTCCGTGCCTATATATGTGTGGATTTGTGTATGAGCATGTGTAGGTGTGCATGTGTGGACGTGTGTGTGGGGTTGTGTGTGCATGTGATATCTCTATGGACCTTCTGAGTCCAGCACCCTTTCTTTCTGCCATCCCGTGTGCACAGCGATCTTCTTGGGTGGGGACCACAGTCCACAGCCACAAGCCTTCGGGGTTTGCAGCCCTTTGGTTGCAACAGCTTGTGTCTGATGGTGTCACTTTCCCCACAAGAACCAGAACCGACTGGAGCCCCTCCTGAGCGGGGGCGCTGCTGGGCACCCCTAGGTCCTGGGGTAGGGCACGAGAGGCAGGACCAGCAGCCCCTCTGGGAACATCTTTGCCAGCCCCCTCCGTCCTCCCTTGCCCAGCCTGTCCTTGGGGATCCTTTACACTTGCTTTCACCCATTGCTCCCGGGGTCTCTCTTTCTCCAGTGGTTCCTGTGGAGCCCACGGACTCCAGCCTGCTGGCCATCTCGGGAGAAGGTGAGCACAGGGGACCGGTGGGGACCCCAAATACCCGTGTTTTGATGGTGCCATCTGCTTACTTGCTGAGATTGGCTACCTAAAACTCCCCCCGCCTGGGCTTGCACTGGAACCACCTCAGGAACATTCCAGAGTCCCCTCTACTTCCTTCTGACCCACAGATCTCTTTTCTACTTGCTCAGCTTTCTCCCACAACTCCTAGTCCCATCTCAGGAGAATTACCAGTTAAAACACAGGACCCACCCCCTCGACCATCTGACCTTGAACTTCAGATGAACTATGAATGCTGTGTTCATATAAGTGTGTCCCAGAATTTGCATGAGCCCTACTTCTACTAAAAAGATATTTATTGTTCATGGGAAATCCAAATGTAACTGGGCTTCCTGACTTTTTATTTGCTAAATCTGGCAGCTCATCACCGCGGGGAGATCCCACTGCACACCCGCTGCCTACAGGTTTGTGTCCTGTTCTCTTTTGCTGCTGCTGCTTCTGCAAGGTTAGAAGCAGAGGCTCATGGGCTCATCCCGCAGCCATCCTCCGTGTCCAAGGTCATGTCATCCCCAACCGCTCCCAGATAGCCTGTGCCTTGGAGTCCTGGTCCTGAGAATAGAGGAAAGGGCACCAACACCAAACCAAAGCTCCACCATACACCCTGCCCCCAAGCAGCCTCCACGCCCAGCATGACTGGCAGCAGCCATGTCCCTTTGAAACTAAAGATAATGGAACTTTCTTGGCTGTCCAGTGTTTAAGACTCCAAGGTCCCAATGCACGAGTTCGATCCTTGGTTGAGGAACTAAGGGCTTGCATTACTGCACAGCATGGCCAAAAGCAAACACAAAAAGAATAAATAAAAAAATTGAGCATAAGCTACGGGTTTCCTGGCCCCACCAGACAATCACAGAATAACCCCCAATTCATACATTTTCCACTTTCTTCAACCAGAATCCTTATCCCCCTTGTGGCATGACCCTGGGATAGACTCAAAGTAAATAAGGTTCCTCAAGGAATCTGGAGTCTAAGCAGAGGAAGAGAGTGGATGCACTCACATCTCTGCCCGCCAGCACTTGCTCAACACCTTCACACCCACGACCTCAGCGGTGTCCACAAATGCCCTCTGAGGAGGAAGCCTTAATGTGGGCTCAAAAATCAATCACATGAGTGCTGATGGGACAGTTTGTGAGGGTTTGCAGCTGTTCTCACAATTATGGGGTGAAATTATGTTTTGGAGTCAGGCAGATTTGGGATGGATTCCTGACTCTCCTATTTTTCAGCTATGTGACTTGGGAAGCATGGTTTAACCTCTCTAAATTTCACTTTGCACAGGAATCAGTTTTTGTTTTTTTTTTTTTTTTTCCCCAGGTTAAGAGCCAGATAGTAAATATTTTAGACTTGGGGGCAAGAAGATCTTTTTCACAACTACTCAACTCTACCATTGCCGCAAGAAAGCAGCCATAGACAGTCTGTAACTGGATGGGTGTGGTTGTGGTGCCAATAAAACTTTATTGACAAAAATGAGCTGAGGGCCAGGTCATAGTTTACTAATCCCTGGAAAAGGATGACTGTTCCTATTCTTCTGGGAGACAGAAGAATTCAATGAGATAGAGCACAAGAAGATTCTGGACCAGCATCTTGTTCCAAAAATTCTAATGTGGCTACAAAAAAAGCACACACAATGTCAAACCACAAGCAGGATACTGGGAGACTGAAACTATGTAATCTCACTTAATGCTCATACAATTCTATGAAACAATTACTATAATCTCCATATTCAGATGGTATATTGAGATGGAGAGAGAAACTGTCAAAACCCAGAGTTGGTGGGAGGGTTGAGATCTGAAGCTGCCGCTTCCTCCATCCTTGCTTTTAGACCTACGTTTCCTCTTAAGATGCCTTCCCAGACAAAGCCATTCCAACCAGGGAAAAGAATGGCTGTTTCTCCCAGAGGGGTCACTTGCTGGTCTCTCTATCTAAACACAAGATGGGCCCTTATCTGGCCTCTTGTCCACTGAGTTGAGAAGTAATGGAGCCACAACACCCAGACTGAGTCCCTGATCAGATTGCCATGGGTCTTCTCTCCTCTGCCCGGCTAAGGTGTTGAGCTGGGTTGGTAATTGAGATTTGATGATTTCTTTTCACAGTGGCATCTGAGACCAGAGCTGACCAACTGATCACACTCTCCAGGACAAGTAAGCAGAAGGGACTTCAGAGGAGGGCCCCCAGTAGAAAACGCCATCTCGGTATTTGTGCTGAGTTCTGGTGACCGACTTCCCAGGTGGCCCAGTGGTAAAGAATCCCTGCCAGTGCAGGAGACAAGGGTTCGATCCCTGGGTCAGGAAGATCCCTTGGAGGAGGAACTGGCAACCCACTCCAGTATTCTTGCCTGGAAAATCCCATGGACAGAGGGGAGACTGGTGGGCGACAGTCCATGGGGTCACAAAGAGTCAGACACCACCGAGCACGCGCACACACACACACACACACACACACACACACACACACACACACTCTGGTGACCACCATTTGACAGGGTCTGGAGTAAATATTATTATGCCCATTCTGCAGATTATATAGGAAACCAAGACTCTGGGATATTAAAAACTCTAAGTCATTCTAGCTTTGACTTCTGGACTGGTTTCTAACCCCAGACTTCAGAATGTGAGATTTGTCTTCTTTCTGTTAGACAGTTGTGATTTCACAGAGAACAAAGTCTTATCTAAAAATAGATGGGCCAAGATATCATCAAGAGAATTAACCTATTTACTTTGTTGGTGGTGATTAACAACCATGGCTCTATTTTTAAAAAATATTTACTTATCTATTTGTTTGTCCCTTGGGAAGTGGCCAGGGGCAGAGCAAGGAGCACGTTGTCTCCTGTGCCCAGGGGATGGGAGCCGCCTCTGGACACTAAGATGGGACAGGCTGGAGTTAGTGCTCACTCCCTGTCTCTCCCTTGGGGACAGAACCAGGTGGAGCCCAGGAAGGCGTGCAGGACTCTGGGACCACACCTTCTCCAGGTAGGCACGCTTAGCTTCTCCCACCTTTGCACACGTTGTCGTCCCCTGTACATTTATCGTATGTTCCCCCAAATGAGAGAAATCACTGAAGCCAATTTACATTTAAATCCCCTCCTATACAAAAATTACCCTCTTTACCAAAAAATAGACAAAATGAAATGAAAAGATCCATTAATAGGAAGATACAGAAACCTACCTGCTAAAGAGATGCATTTAGAAAAAAAAAAAAAAAAACTATACTTGGTTGTCTATTTAAATTCACAGAATACAAATAGCTACTTTTAATATTTGAAGATGTTTTCTTCCAGTCTCTACTCAACCCAGAGTAAGCATATCTGTAACATAAATAAAATGAATTTGAGATCACTTGGCAGCTATGGTTTCACAGTCTGAGTTGTATCACTTCATTCAATGAGATGATATTCACCTGACATGAAGTATTTTTCTGTAACATGGCTTTTACAGGCTGTGCAACAGTTCCTTATGTGGAATCCTATAATTTATTTAACCAATTATTTCTAACATGTGTTATTATAAATAATAGATATGCACTTTCTTTATGCCTATGCACTTCTGATTAATTTGTCAGGATAAATACCTAGAAGTTGAATTGCTGTATAAAGGATGTAATCATTTCAGGGCTTTCAATATGTCGCCATATTGCCCTGGAGAAAAACAGAATCAATTTACACTCACAGACGCATTCCAATGGCCAATAGTAGGTACTGTTTAAAAACAATAGAAAGAAAAACCTCTAGTTTTTAATAGAAAAAAATAGTAGCTCATTATTTTACGTTGTTCCCTCTGATTAAAATTAAACGTGGTGTTTTTTTTATACCTGAGCTGGGCTGGCCTTGCTCACCCTGGGACTGCTTGTCCAGGCGTGGACTTCAGGATAAACTGATCTCTACTCCGATTTGTGCAGAAGCAATGGGGCATTTTAAAGGTTGATGAGGGAGGAGGAAGGGGAAACTATTAGGTGCTCCCACAGAGCCAGAAAAGTGGAAAATTCCAAAGAGAGGGTAGGGACTGTTTTCTGAGACCTGTTCAGCAAGGCGGGTGTGGATGGAAAGCAATGAATTCTCTTGACCGCCTTGAGCTTTCTCGGACAGGACCTTAAGGCAGACCAGAGCTGGGTCACCCCAGGGACAAGGCTTTCCTTGAGTGTTAGAAACCAGGATAGGGTTTGTTTGGGCTTCCCTGGTGGCTCAGATGGTAAAAAAATCTGCCTGCAATGCAGGAGAGTGGGGTTTGATCCCTGGGTTGGGAAGATTCCCCAGAGAAGGGAATGGCTATCAACTCCAGTATTCTTGTCTGGAGAGTCCCCATGGACAGAGGAGCCTGGTGGGCTACAGTCCATGGGGTCACAGTCAGTCAGACAGGACTGAGTGGCTAACACTAGACTTTGGTTAAGTCTCTTAGTGTGGGGAGTACGGAGAGCTTGCAGTGCTCCCGGGCTGAGGTCGAGGGAGGGCTCAGAGGGGCCTGACTGGAGTTTGGTCAAGGACAGTCTTTGTCTGTTTCCAACTCTCTGGAGTGTGGTAGAAAGTCACCATTTAATGGGCTTCCACTTGTGGGGCTGGAGAACTGAACAGGATGCTAACCTTAGGAGGCTGAGATTATGATAAGGTTTCTGAAGGGCTGCTTCTAACCCATCAGGACCAGAGCGTTGAGCAAGCAGAGACAGCAGCCCGGATGTATGAAGAAAGCCAGTATGGCGCGTCTGGGGAAGGACTGCAAGTTAGAGGTCCAGGCCTTACCCTGAGCTCTGGGGACTGAGCCTGGGTCAGCGGACTAGTCGGGTAGAGCATCCTGATGCTTCCTTGGTCTGGACCAGACTGGGCTGGAGATCTGGCCTGGGGCTGGAGACCTTCCCGCCTGCAGCCAAGGGGGCAGGTGGGACTGATACATGAGAGTGAAGGGAGGCCCAGGAGGCAGGGCCACATCGCTGGCAGCCTTGCCCGCGGTGGAAGGGACTTCGCACTTAATTCTGAGCACGAAGAGAGGCTAACACGGTTTTGAAGAGTTCGAAGAAGAGTTTCGCTTGCTTGCGTGATTTTGTACTGAGAACCAGTTTAATGTCTCCATACTTCTCTTTTCTCTTCACTTGTGAGCATCTTGGTGGGCCTTTACTCGGCAGGCGCATGATAGTAAACATAACACCCATATAGGCTTGAGAGGTTGTGACGTTTCTTACCCCCAAGATGTCATCCACATGTTCTAGCTTGGGTCCCAACAGTTTTAACGGCATCATGGAAAATTTGGAAATTCTCACGTAGCAGCCGAGGATCCCTGAGGCTCTGCCCTGGCTGTCTGCAGACCCAGTCTGAGGACACTCTTTCACCTGATGCTTTATCTGAATTTGGCCTTGAGCATGTGTCCATCTGCAAATCTCTTCTTGAACCACTTTTTTTTTAATTTAATTTTTTATTCTTTTTTAACACCAAAAAACATTTTGTATTGGGGTGTGGCCAATTAACAATGTCGTAAGTTTCAGGTGAACAGGGACGGGACATACATATACACGTATTCATTCTCCGCCCCACCCTTCTCCCACCCAGGCTGTCACATAACATTGAGCAGAGTTCCAGGTGCTATAGAATAGGCTTTTGTTGGTTATTCATTTTAAATATGTGCACATGACCTTCCCAAAGTCCTTAACTTCCCTCGAAGTTAATCACTTGTTGAATATGGACCATAAAGACGTGCGTTTTCAGGGTCTGCAGAAATTGTTGCCACAGCGAAAGGTGTAACCGTCGTCCCCGCTGGCACTAAATCTTTGGGGTTGGCTGTATCGTCCATCAAAAGCGGTCCCGAGGAGACATCTAGGAAAGGTGAGCAGAAGCAGAGAGGCGTCTGTCCTCTCCCGGTCTTAAGATCCTCTTAGGAGTGGGGTGGTTCGTCAAGGCCCTTAGGTCACCGTAAGGCACTGCGGACCATCCCACTCGGTGCCACTAGAGGGCGCCATCTCTCCTGCTGCATGAGCGCCTTTAGTCATCAGCCGCTGGAGGCTGAACCGGGGAAGGAACCGCTGATGGAGAAAGAAAGAACTCGGCATCGTCCGCACCGTGGTTTGCTGGAAAGAATGAAACACTTGGGTTTTGATGGTTCTCCTCCTTGGCTCTCCTTCCTCAGGCGCCTTAGCAAAGGCTCTGCATCTGCAAAGAGCCACAGCTGGTGGGACACACACAGGAGGACTGGGCTTATTCCTGGGCAAGACACTGGCAAGGCGCTGCCCAGGCCTCCCTCTGGGCTTTGTGGTCCCTCCCCCTCTGAACTTGTGACGATGGGGTATGCAAGGTGGACTTTTGCTTGGCTTAGACCAAGTTGCAGGGCGAGGAGGAGGGGAGGGGAGAAGGAGGGCAGAGAGAGAGAGAAACGAGAGTCCTGTTTCTCAGCCTGTGACAGGCTCACTGTCCTGCCTCTGGGAAGTGGGGACCACACACGGGTGAGGCCACAGCTTGGAGAGATGCTCTTCTGTCTGACATCCCGGTGCCCTGAGGACTTTGAATCCTATGGCTGTTACTGTGGGCAGGAAGGACAAGGCGAGCCGAGGGACGCCCTGGACAGGTACGTCGGTCATCACTTCAGGCTCATAGTGGTGCATTAGCGAGCTCAGCAGGGCTTGTTGCCATGACAACCCCTTTGTGCTGATGAGCAGCAGAGGCTCCAAGACTGACTTGTTTGAGGTCATTCAGCCATGAAGGGACAGAGCCAGACAGATTCAGATCTTTTGATATGGGAGTCTAGAGTGCCAACACGAGTACTACCCAGCTGCGCTAAAAGGGTCGATCTGCAAAGACACCTCAGAAAACCCCAATAAGCCTATTTAAACAATGAGCAACGTGTAGAATTGGGTTTCCTAGGTGGCTCAGTGGTAAAGAATCCACCTACCAATGCAGGAGATGTGAGTTTGATTCCTGGGTCAGGAAGATCCCTTGGAGGAGGAGATGGCAACCCACTCCAGTATTCTTGCCTGGAAAATTCCATGGACAGAGGGCTACAGGGTCCATGGGGTCACAGAATGAGACACCAACTAGGGACTAAACAGCAACAACAGCAACATGTAGAGTTGGGGTCTTCAGTTGCTTTGCTCTGCAAGAGAACATGTTGAAATGAGCTTCTTGACAACTTATAAGTTTAGTTGTCAAATTTTGTACCTTCTGCTCTTAGAAGAACTTCCACTGACATCATGCATTGATTAATGTGTTCATTCATTAATATAGGCATTCAGCCTACGTTTGTTCTGCTTTTGCTCTGTGTCTGGCACTGTGCTAGGCGGTAGAGACATATAAAGGGCTAAACTTAAACAAAGCAGATCATAACAGATTGCCTCCGGAGCTTGCAGAGTGAGAGATAACGGACAATTCAACAAAACGCCACCCACTGTAACATATGCGGTCAGGACACAGGGGAAACAATGGGGGACGCAATCTGGAGATGAGTTAGGGAAAGATTCTGAGAGTAGAACTGGTTGAGTTTAAAGATTGATTGCACCTGAAGACTCACCCAGTTCACAGCCAGCTAGAGCTCTAGTGAAATGGTGTACACTGCCCACATGCTCTGGTGGTGAAGTTGCCGAGGGAGGATTGAAAACTGTATCACAAGTTCCCTTGGCCTGGGGTGGGGGGACACTGAAGGAGATTGTGAGGCTTTATGGGGCCAGATGGGTGAGTCTGAAAAGCAAGATCATGATTCAACCCCATCTGTTTCCTGAGATCTTGCTCTTTGCTAGCCACCTCCTTAGATGCAGTTCTTTACACTCAGGATAGTTACTCTGTTCTCTTTTAAGGCTGGGGACATAGGGGATACCCTATGGATGTAGGATTAACTGTTCTGTTGTATAAAAGGTTGGAGGGAGTGTGTCACTGCTAGCCCATGTGGTACTTCTGTATCTACTAAAACTGGTACCCTTTCCTCAAGACTCTTTCTGTTAGATTATTGTAACAAATATGCAAGTCGCCTATCTTTTCAGTCAACAGAGTCATGATAAAAATACAAAAAAATTTTATTTTACAATTACGAGATGCTTCCAGTGTGATGGACACTGCCTTTGATGTGGCATCCTGGGACAGTCCGCAACCTGAACAACCGTACACGGTGGCCCTTGTGTGTATCAGTCAGCCCTGTGTGCGCTGGAAAGGAGGCGCTGACCACTGTCACCACTATAGGGAGTGTGGGAGAACTAAGGCTGGAGGGGGTTCTGGGGGCAGCGGGGGGTCTGGCAGTAAACGGTTTCCCTTGCTGTTAGGTGCTGTCTGTCCCATCACTGCTGCCTGGAGCAGGTGAGAAGACTGGGCTGTCTGCTCGAGAGGCTTCCTCAGTCGCCGGTGCTGTGTGTGGACGGTACCCCCAAGTGTAAGTGCTGCGGGCCAGCCCAGTGGGTTGTTCTTTCATTCAGCTCAGCATGAGGACCACAGCTCATCTGACAGATGCTTCCACAATCACTTGTTCACCTCTAATGTGACTTATTATGCACTCTGAGGCACACATTAGTACCCTTATTCCACTGAGGAGGGGACTCAAGTTCAAGAGACCAAGTCAGCTGACCAAAGTCACTGAGCCTGTGAGAGCAGGTAGGGACTAACGTCACAACCCACACTTACTCAGTGCTTCCCACGTGCTCTTCAGAGTTCTGGAGTTCATCCTCACTCCAGTCCTATGAGGTAGCCCCACGAGCCTGCCCATTTTACAGATGAGGCAACTGAGGTCCAGGATCACACAGGTAGGAAGAGGTGATAGAACTGGGGTTGGGACTGTGAAACCATAATTCCTCAGACCCAGAACCGGGTCTTCACTGTGCGAGTGAGTCTCTCTTCCTAAAAACAGAACCCTCTCCCCACGGGGTCTCCTGAAGAACCCCACAGAAAAGGGGAGGTGACTCCGGCTGCAGGGAGGGGTGGGCCTGCATCTCCACTCCTTCCAGTGGTGGAAGCTGGAGGCGCCTTCGTGGCCATTCAGGGTCTGGGGGGTGGCGGTGGAGCCATTCGGAAAGAGCCTGGCCGCCGGGAGCCTCATTGTGCTGGGCTTGCTGTAGGACTGACTTCGTCTACATCTGACTGCTACATCAGTGGGTGCAGTTCCCTTAGGCTTCACAGCTTAAAAGGAAACGGTCCCGTAGCATTTCTCGAGAGCCGGGTGGGGGGGCGTGTCACCCTCACATTTTATCTGGGGAAGCCCCAGGCTGAGTGCCCCTCCCTCCCTGGCACCCGGCCTTTGGAGGGCCACGTGCGCCTCTTACCTCCCGGGAACTCTGGGCTTTACATGTCACGCATTCATTCATTCATTCATTCACCTACCTGTGTGCTTCTCCAAAAAGCGGTCACCAGGAATGAGAAACGCCGTGAACAGACAGGGTCCCTGCCTTGAATCACTCACCACTCACAGGCGGGAAGAGAGATAAGCGCGGGGATAGGGGCTTTGAACCCGCGGAGTGCGGCAGCCAGGATGGGAGAAGTTGGCAGAACTAAGAAGGAGCAGTGAGGTGAGGTTTTGCAGAGGTTAACAGGTCCCCTGATGCCCATGCTGGGTGTGTGTTTTTAAAAAAGAAGCGGGGAGGGGAGGGGAGAGACAAGTTGTGGCATTCGGGGAACTCCCGAGTCTGGGAACGACACGTGGTTCCGTATTTCGGGAACAGAAAGTGGAGGCGGTGGGACTGTGGTAGTGCAACGTGAGGCTGATCAGACACGCAAGGCTGAAAGCTGTACGCTTCCTCCTGTAGGCGGTGAGCGGCAGGGGCGGGGTTAGAGCCGTGAGTGATGGGATGAGACGATCACTGTTCTCGGGGATGCCGTCATGCCTCGGGTCCCACCTGCTCAGCTTCAGGTGCCTGCAGCCGTCTGGGCTCAGTGAACCCGGGAACGCTGTGGTGTCACTTGAACTCCTCGGGGGCTTCAGAGAACCAGTTCCAACCCTCTGTGAGCTGTGAGCGCGGTTTCCTGGAGCGGACGCAAGGGCCGGGGTGTAAGAGCCGAGCACCTTGGAGCCGCTCTGGGCGGCCCTCCGCGAGGGGCAGGGGCCGGAGCGTGGAGCGGCTCTGGGGAGCGGCCGCCGCCTCTTTCCCTCTGCTGTCTGTTTCTCCTCTTTCTGCTCCCTGCTGTGGAGATGCCACAGGTGTGCCTGGGCTGACCGGAAGGCCTGTGTCGGAGATTTGGAGGGCTGGTGTGATGAAAAAAGTCTGGTTGATCTGGTTGATGAGTACTTCATGGTAGTATCAGACAAAAAAAAAAAAAAAAATTAAACAGACCCAAACAGACCCAGGAAGTCTTTGGGCGTCCCTGGTGGATCGGACGGTAAAGAATTCACCTGCAGTGCAGGAGATCTAGGTTCCATCCCTGGGTTGGGAAGATCCCCTGGAGAAGTGAATGGCGACCCACTCCAGTATTCTTGCCTGGAGAATCCAATGGACAGAGGAGCCTGGTGGGCTACAGTCGCTGGGGTCGCAAAGAGTCGGACAAGACCAAGCAACTAACACCAATACGTCTTTGAAAACCACAGACAAGGATACCATTTGTAGAATGCTTGTCTGTCTGAGCAACATCAAACACATTCATTCTTTTGGATCACGGGGATGCTCTGCGCTCCACCCCTACTGCAGGCAACTGAAACAGTCAAGAAATAAAGCAGGGTCACCAGACGGAGCAAATAAAAATATAAATTGTAAAATATATACATATTATATAAATAGATTTCTGCTGTGATAGAAAGCAGCACAGGGTGGGGTTTGATGGGAGCCCACAGGAAAGACACCCCCTTTAAGCCAGGAGAGGAGTGGAGAGGTTGCCAAGTGGTTTTGTGATGGACAAGTATGAGTCAACCAGGATGAGAAAGTTGAGTATTCCCAGTAGAGGAAGCAGGGTATGCAGGACCAAGAGGTTCAAGACGGAGGGAGGCGGCCAGGCCGGAGGGGGCGAGCGTCCCGCGGCGGCTCAGGCTGCTCCTCTGCCCTTGCCCCTCAGGTGTGGGGTGGAACCTGTGTGCGAAGCTGCTCTGCGCCTGTGACCAGTCAGCGGCCGAGTGCATGGCCTCTGCCTTCTACAACCAAAGCCTCCAGGCGGCAGGCAGTCGCGAGTGCCGGGGCGGCCGGCCGAATTGCGAGGGCAGCGGGCCTGCGGCTTCCGCCCCGGCCTCCAGCTCCGAGGAGGACAGCGAGGAGTCCTTACCCCTCACGGAGGGCCTGGGAAGAACCAGAAGGTTCCTGGGGAAGCCGCTGGGTCTCGTGGGGACCAGGCCACCGTACGGCCCGAGATAGACGCCCAGAGGACGTGAGCGGCACAGCCGGTGGATCAGCCCCTCCTGCTCCCGCGGCCTCTCCGGGCCGGCTCATCCTCCCCGTCCTCAGCGGGGGCTCACAGTGCAGGGAGACCCTTGCACACGCACTGGGACCTGTTTGTCAGCTCACATGCGAGTGTGCCTTTGGAGAAGGCAGACAGGGGTGGTTCCGGGCTTCCTGGAGTGCACTGGGGACGCTCAATAAATATTCCAACCGACGTTTCTTTGTTTTAATCTTTTTGGCTGTGCCATGTATCATGTAGGGTCTTAAGTTTCCTGATCCGGGATTGAACCTTCAGCCCCTGCAATGGAAGTGCATGTTCTTAACCACTGGACTGCCAGGGAAGTTCCCTGTTTTTTGTTTTGAAGCAATGTTGTGGATACTGACAAATGAATAGATTGCAAGAGATGACAGAGGAATGGAGGGTGAAAGAGTATCTCCACTCCCTAATCTCTGAAAGCTACCTTTCCTATTAAAAAAAAAAAAATATATATATATATATATATATATATATATATGGAGTGTATTTAAGCAATCTTATGAGATGACATGGGTCACCAGTAGCCCACCAAAGATGTATGCCAAGGGCTGACCTGACAGCCTTTCTGGTATGTTGAGTGGCCACAGCCGCCACCAAGGGTCTGGCAGTTATCGATTAAAAAAAAAAATAGGGGATGATCCCAGTGGCTATAAGTTTGGGGGATACAAATGCCCTTTTGGACTCAGGTGAATGAAATAGGAATTACAAAAAATTGAAACTATATCATCTATTCACCCACCCACCCCATAGTTACTGAGATCTTACCGTGTACAATAGGCAATAGGCAATGCCTCCAGAATCCCCCTTAGTATTTGATAAGGACATAGACGCTAGGTTCACACTGCATCCTTGGTTCTCGATTCCTGTGAATCATGTGGCCTGCGGTGACACGGTACAAGGTCCCTGCCTGCTCCTCAGGTGGGAAAGCAGAGCCTTTGTAGTTCATGCTCGTGAACCTTTCATGGTGTGGACTATCCTGGAGTCAACAGGGTTGAAAACCTTAGGAAATCAAAAGGTCACGGTGCCAAGCCGACAGTCGATATCCTTTCCTGCCTTCCAGGGAGATGACCGGATGGGTGCCTGCCATCTCTGTGCTCCAAGTCTGTATGCTGTATACACAACCTTAGAGAGGTAGTCCAGAATAAAGGTGGTTAGTGTCTTGGTTCACAAGACATGCAGGAACGCAAGGCATACGGCCAGTTGTCTTAACAAGGGCCTCACCTAATACTGTTGAGAAAATTGAAGTTTTCCAGTGGGAATGCCCTGATCTCCCTGCCACCAAAGCTACAGAATTGTTGGTGGTCTTTGTCTTCCTTCTTATCACAATGAAAAACAGGGTTCCTTATCCATATCAAAGGTCAATCCCTCCATCTCTCCTCTGCTCTGGGTTCAGTTACCTATTGCTTTTCCCAGCGCTTGATTCCTACAAATAGTTTCTGTTTCAGTTCAATTTATCCCTGAATAGCAAATAAGACCCTCTGGAGAGCGAATGCAAGGATCATTCATGATAAACAGACTGAGTGCCTACTCTGTGCCATGCAGGCATGACACGATGAACCTCTTCTAAGTGATTCACTTACCCCTCAACAGATAACCTTTGAGGGGCAGAACCTAAGAGCTGCATTTTACAGACCTCAAAGCTCAAAGCTGAGCCACTTCCTGAAGGCCACTTGGCTAGGAAGTGGCAGTGTGGGATCTGAACCCAGAGCCTGGGCTCCCTGCTGCTGCACCGCACCCCTCAGGAAGACCCTGAAGCCCACGGGCTGTGGTACACAGCGCCACAGGTGGCAGGGATGCAGGCCAGGTGGCGGACGGTACTGGAGAGGAGCTATGCTTTTTGAGAGAAAGGCTTTGTGGGGTTTATACAGCAGAGGGGTGGGACTGGAAATAGAAACACAAAGACTGATGCAGACACGGCAACAGCGCTCTCCGGGCACACGCTGAGAGCTTCATCTCGGCCACGTCTGACCACGACCGCAGCTACGGAGCTGATTCTTCCCACGTACGTGAGGATGACTCTATCTGGCAACTTGATTTTTACTAAAGCACTTCATTCTTAATAGAATCCAAACAGTGGGTTAGTTTAATAAATGTGATAGCGATTATAAGAATGGCTATTATACAAAAGTTATTAGATTTTGTTTTATTGCTTACATATGAATTGCACAGTGAACTTTTACATTACAAAAAACTCAATTCATTACATTTAGTACATATATTGGCACAAATAAAACAAATTAGTCCCCCCCTTTTCAGACAGGCAGAAGAGAAATATTGTGAAGAAGTTAACTGCTGGTAAAGTACAGAATTAAGATTCTTAAAGAAAATGATTTCAGAAGTATTAAGGAAGAGTGTGTTTGTGTGTGTGTGTGTGTGTACTCAGGTTAATTCCAATGACTCTATATAAGCAGACAATACAAGTATAGAAGGAACATTTAAATGTTAACTATTCAATGTCAAGGAAAAAAATGAATGATATAAGCAACAGTGTACAGCAGAGAGATAACAATGAACAGTTTTTATTGAGTTTTAAACATCTACAAAAATATAGCAATACAGTGAACTTCAATACATCCTAAACACTCAGTACCCAAACCGGCTATACTAAAATAGCACGCATACCTATGACTTGCACGATCTCCTGCCATCTCCTGGAAGGGATAGCAAGCCAAGGACACAAATCCACATTTCTTACTAATCGTTAATGAGACCAGTTCAGTAATCTAGCATATACAGAAGTCTAATGTGATCTAAAAACAACTACAACAAGAAAATCCCCCCCAAACCTAAATCAACTGTTTACAAACAGACCACAAGAAAAGTGTGATAAACATTAACTGAAATGGTTTTCCTTCACATGCTATACATGCATTTTTAAATCACAGAGAAATGTGAAATTATGTCCAGCAAAGTTTGTTTTGCATGAGTGCAAATGAATATATATCTTTTCTTATACTATTAAATTATATATATTTTTCATACAAAAGCACACAGTGTTAATCTATAAAATGACATCCAAGTGGATGATGATCGTTTTTGCATGTCCCCCTGCTTAGATTTCTGCACAATCAAAAGTTAACATCTTTCTTTAAAAATACAGAAGAAAAAAAGGAAAAATAAAGAAAAACATAAAAATTGGCCTATTAAATGCTGAAACGTTTTTGCCTGGTCAAGAGCTAAAGTTATAGTGGCAGCTGCAATGGAGCCACTTAAGCCCAGTGGTGACCGCACTATTATCTGGAAAACAATGTCTTGTTTCTCTACATTGAATAAACCACCATGGATGCTTGACAGGTTTCAAACACTAGAATCTTTTGCAAGATGTTTCAAGACGCTGTACTTTGGTTTAAATATTCAAAAAAATTTAGAGTATACTTGTTCTATCTTGTTTCTACTGAAAGTGCCCAAATAATCGTAAACACAAAGTAATAACATGTCATTCTTCACTACGACTTTTTAAACAAAAGCTAAAGCTAAAACTCAATTGTTTTGGGGTCATAATCTGTGATATGTATACCGTTTGATGTAAAAAGGAATCGAAAACCTGAAAAGGTAGAATTATAAACAGACTATTTTATAAAAATGTCCTAAAGTCACTTTATAAGAGTTGCAAAGAAAGTTGTTCATTTTTGCCGTGTGCTGGAATTCACTAAAATGTACATAATTTTAAGAAAACACTATGTGTTTGTCAGCACGTGTAATCCTGGTAGCTTATTAAATCAACATAAGCTTAAAGCGACGATCTTTTAGCACACTTAATGGCTAAACCCGTACGCACTCTTTTCAAATGAAATCTCATGAATCCTGAACAGAGATGCATACAAGCTACAGTTCAAATCTTACACCTAAAACTCCATTTGGGGCATTTTTTGGACTATGAGGATTTAAAACAATGCACCAACCATATAAAAATGTAAATTAATGTGCTCTCAAGAGAAAATAAAATGTACACACTCTTCACAGGTGAACTAGTAGCTGTTTTAAATGTCTTTTTTTCCTATACTAAATATATAGTTCATTTAATTAATGGAGCCACAGCAAAAATACTACTATAATTTTAAAGTATAGTCTGTAAACTAAATACATCTTATGATGTAAAAAATATTGCACAGTTTGGTACTCCAAGGATAAGTTCTAAGACTCTCAAGTAGAATGGTCAAACTTTTGGCAGAAAACACAGTATTACAAGAACTAGACACTTAGACGTATGGAGAGTTTGGGTCATATTCTAGGACTATTACTCGGTAAATGTTATTACCATAGACAAGTTGAGGAATGACAGTCACATATTGTTGAAATAAATGAACAGAAGGATGCTGATCACAACATCCAAAACATGGGGACAAAAAGCCCAGGACAGTTCTGCAGGCCCACGATTAATATATTAGTATGGTTTTGCTTTTGCAGACAAAGGAAAACAAAAGCAGTTCTAGTTTTAAGCAGTTGCGTAGATGTCTAAGAAATACACTAGACACTTCATACATCTTCAACTCTGGAAGGCTTAACTTGTTAATTATATGTTTGTGGAAGGCTTTAGATATACTATTTAACAATGAATTGATGTGAGACCAATATATGTTCAATTTTAAAAGCCAACAGGACCCTAAAAATAAAAAATTAACATGGCATAAACCCATCTTCTGAAGTACTCTATAAATCATATAGCTAGAAAATTTCTAACCTGGTATGCCAAGCATTTGGTTAAAGATAAATTCCATCCTAATTTTCAGTAAAGTAAACCCTGAAGTCAGCTTCGCCCTAGTTGTTACACTTTCTGCTGAGGTCTTCATGAGCCACTCAGTACACACACAGATCTGGAAACTTCATCTCGTAGACTGGGACAGACTGGTACTGGGCGTGCCCAGAAGTGATGGTCAGTGTTCCCGATGGGCTGGGAGGAGGACTGCAAGAAAAGAGCAAGGCACCGTCAGCAGGCGTATGGAGAAGCTGTTCCCTTCACACCGCAGCCCCATCACCACCTGCCAGCAGCAGGGCAAGGCTCTGCCATCACAGGGTCAGCGTGATGGAGGTGTGGGCCAGCTGCAAGGTGGCACGGCGCAGAGATCACAGTGGAACTAAGCTGTTTTTAAGTTCTAAACTAGACATTCTCCTCTGAGCACAGGTATATATAATTTTAACAATGGGATTACATCATATCCATTCATATAAGCTTGCTTTGTTTCAGTAGTAAAAAAAACCCTTTTATTATTTATATATATATTAACCTTTTTTGATGACTACAGCATGGTATTTCAATATATAGCTATATTATGATTAATTTCCATGGGCAGATTGTACATTCATTTCCATTTTTCATTATTATAAATAAGGCTGATAGGTCTATTCTCACATATACATAATTTTATCCTGTCTTCTTGGTTTATAGCCTTACATATAGAGTTTCTGGATCAAAGTAGATTCACAATTTTGAGATGGGTACACACTGTCAGAATCCCGACAATTCATTCTTTCAACATCTGGCTGCACCATCCTCTTACACCACTATAAATACTGGGTATAATTGTTCTCTCTTGTTCTCATCTTTGGCACTCTGGTAGGCAAAAGGGAATTCATTCTTATTTTTCTTTTCACATTTTGGGTTACTACTAATGGTACATACTTAGTATTCATTTTGTGTTTCTTTTAAAATGAATTGCCTATTTGAGTCTACTGCCTGCATTTCTACTCACATATTTTTCTCTTATCAATTTGGGAAACTGATCTTTTGTCATATGATACAAATGCTTTTCCTCGATTAGTTAACTTAATTCCTATCTTTACCATCGATAAAGATGACACTTTTCATCATTCAAAAAAGTTCCTTGGTGTCTTCAGTCAATTTCTCCTTATTCCACATGCTCACACATCTCCAACACTGACTGTGTTCTGATCTCTGTCACTGAAGATTGGTGTCCCTAATTCTTGAATTTCATACGAATGGTCCATATAGACACAGAAAGGGTCAATACAAGATATACTCTTTTATGTCTGATTTGTTTTGCTTGGTGTATGTTTTAAGCTTACCCCCTCAGATGTGTTCCTTTTTACTGCTGAGTAATATTTCACTGTGTCAAGAGCACCGCTGTCTGTCTACTCTTTCTCCATTCTCCTGTTCATGGATATCTCGTAGTTATGAAAAAAGCTGCTAAAACATTCTAACATTTTAATTTCTCTGGATAAATATTGAGAAATGGGATTACAGGATCAAAAGCAGGTATCTTCATAAGACACTGAAACTTCTTCATAAGTTTTGCAAAGTGTTTGTACCATTTTATACTCCTATGAGCAACATATGCAGACTCTTCTATAATGTCCAATATACTATTGCTGCTGCTGCCGCTAAGTTGCTTCAGTTGTGTCCAACTCTGTGCGACCCCACAGAAGGCAGCCCACCAGGCTCCCCCGTCCCTGGGATTCTCCAGGCAAGAACACTGGAGTGGGTTGCCATTTCCTTCTCCAATGCATGAAAGTGAAAAGTAAAAGTGAAGTCGCTCAGTCGTGTCCGACTCCCAGCAACCCCATAGACTGCAGCCCACCAGGCTCCTCCATCCATGGGATTCTCCAGGCAATTAAGTTCATCCAATGACATTTTTTCTTCTTTTAGATACTGTATCACCCAGTTCTTGAACTACAATTTGGTACTTTTTCAGAGTTTCCAATTCTCTCCTAAAATATACATTATTGTTTTCCTTTAAATTCTTTGATATGTGTGTGTTCTCTTAAGATCATTATCTACTAATTCCAATAACTGATCTGTGGGGCTGCTTATTCTTACTGTATTTTCCTGCTCCTTTGCATTTCTTACAATTTTTTTTTCCTTATTGTACTAAGGTCAAAATGAATGAAGGAACAATGGAAACTGAGGTATAATATTGCTTATTTTGTTTCTTTTCTCAAGAATACAAACTTGTTTCTCTATCTGGTAGTTGACTGTTGTTGCTTAGTTGCTAAGTTGTGTCTGACTCTCTGTGAGCCCATGGACTGTAGCCCGCCAGGCTCCTCTGGGATTTCCCAGGCAAGAATACTGGAGTGGGTTGTCCTTTCCTTCTCGAGGGGATCTTCCCGACCCAGGGATCGATTGCGTGTCTCCTGCGTTAGCAGGTGGATTCTTTACCACTGAGCCACCAGGGAAGCCTATCTGGTAGTTAAGAGTGTGGCATAAACAAGAGGAAATACATCAGACAGAAACTGAAAACCCTGGAGATACACTAAGAAGTCTGTTTCATTTCTCTGTATCACGTAAACTACCCAGAACTACTATTTCCTAACCAGGTGACCTTGGATAATTACCAAACATGTACATGAATCTGTTTCTACATTTGTAAAATAAAAATAATCACTACATATTTTTAAAATGTGATGTAAATACTACATAAAAGAATGCACTCAGCAGAGTGCCTAGAATACCACAAGTTTTCAATAAATAACTAGTAGCAATAAGGCTTGACAAATGCAAATTAGTAGTAGTTGCAGTACCAATGAAAAAGAGTTAGTCATAATACTTATTCTAAAATACTAAATCCACATAGTTATAATAGTGGGATTAAATGTAACATAGAGGTCTCTCGCAATATTTCTTGTCAAGAACATGAGTTAGAGATTTGAATTTCGATTATTTCCACTCACTAGCTGGATAAACTTCTGCAAGTTACTTTACTTCTCTAAGCCTCAGTGTCTTTACCTGGAAAATAAAAAAACACAGCATCTGCCTAACTTTTCAGGACTGTGGTAAGGATTAGCAAAAACAATAGATACAAAGCAGGTAGATGTTTACTATTAGAACTAACAGGCCGCAAAGATGCTGCACACAGGGAATGGTGCCTGCCATTCGCATTCTACAAGGCCAAGCCATCGGCCACTGCTGTTTCCCACAACGTGCGCCCTGAGGGGGATTCAGGATGGGGAGAAATGGGAAGCATTCTATTCTTCAGACACCGGCCCCACAGCCAAGGGGCATATTCCAGGAACAATTTCAATGAGCCCAGATCCTCACACCCTCCTATATAGAGAAAAGCACTAAAACTTATAGGCTGTGTATAAATGCCCACACCTAGCAATGTTCACTGAATCTAAGGTATAGAGCATACTGCGTAGTTTAGTCTGATCCTCTGTTCTGAACTTTTATAAATGAGTGATTCTCAGCTTAGTAGGGGGTGGCATGGTGGTTAATTCCTAGAATGAGATGTTACACTGATGAAAAGGTGCCTTGCATAGGAAGACAGTAAAAAGGCTGGGGGAAAAAAAGCAAGTCAACTGAGCATTTACCTGTTTATTCTATTTATAGGATACAAGGTTTGATGCAAAACTGATTTAATCAAGCTGAAAATATAAAAGATGTAGGGAAAAAAAAATCTCAGAAACATAGCTTCTATCCATGGCTCATTTACTGTGCCACCTTGTACACAGAGCAGTTTCCACACTGAGGTCAACATAAGAATATGCACAAATTCATTCTTCAGATGGAACCTGGAGTTTTCCCCTCCCTCTCTGAGGTGCTTTATTACTTAACAACAGACAAAGAATAACCAATGTTAGATACCTTATGTTTGCAGAGCTCAATGGTGTAAACAGGGGTTTGGTTTTAGGACCACCCACAGATAGCAAAATCCTCGGGTCCTTGGGTGCTCAAGTCCCTTTATATAAATGGAGCAGTATTGGCATGGGGCCTATACAACATATCTTCCCTTATAGTTTACATCATATCTAGATTACTTATAACATCTAATACAATGTAAATGTTACGGAAGTAGTTGTCAGCATGCAGCAAATTCAAGCTTTGGTTTTTTGGAACTTTCTGGGATTTTTCCCACCCCTAAATATTTCTGACCACTGTTGGTTGAATTTGAATATGCAGAACCCATGGATATGGAGGGCCAACTATAACTAATAACAGGACTCAAATAGACATAACCTTGGAGAAGGCAATGGCACCCCACTCCAGTACTCTTGCCTGGAAAATCCCATGGACGGAGGAGCCTGGTAGGCTGCAGTCCATGGGGTCAGAGAGAGTCAGACACAACTGAGAGACTTCACTTTCACTTTTCACTTTCATGCATTGGAGAAGGGAATGGCATCCCACTCCAGTGTTCCTGCCTGGAGAATCCCAGGGACGGGGGAGCCTGGTGGGCTGCCGTCTATGGGATAGCACAGAGTCGGACACGACTGAAGCGACTCAGCAGCAGGAAAATCCCAATTGATGTTTGATAACTCAAGCGAGCCATCTGCAGAGGCAGAATTGTTATGGCCCTAGAAGAATGATGAGGCTGAACCATACAAAACAGTAGTTTTTGTAGGTCAAAATGATTAAATCTGAGAAACTACCTTGTTAAACATACCACTAGAATAAGAGTCTTCCAATTACTCAAATGTCCATAAGGTGGTTTAGTTGCTAAGTCGTGTTCGACTCTTTGTGACCCATGGACTGTAGCCCGCCAAGCTCCTCTGTCCATGTGATTTTCCAGGCAAGAACACTGGAGTGGGTTGCCACTGCCTTCTCCAGGGGATCTTCCCGACCCAGGGATTGAACTGAGGTCTCCTGCACTGCAGGCCGAGTCTTTACCGCCTGAACCATCAGGGAAGCCCTGTCTTTATAGAACCATTTTAAAGGAATTACGTGATCTAAAAAGGACAGCTAGAAAAACTTTAAGAAGTGGTATCAGACTATCCAGTAAACAGAAAAACTACTAAGACAAAGATATCTGTATGATCTTGGGTTTACTCTAAATGAAAAGCAGAATTACTTAAAAGCTAGAAATTTATAAGGATCTAATAGTTTTTGTTGTTTTATTCATCTTGTAGTACCAAAACCCTTACCGTATGGTGAGTTCCAGTATTTGAGCAAGTCTATCATGAAGCAAATTTGCCTACAAAGGAGAAGAAACAAATGTTAACAATGGATCTATTACTTTTACAATATCAATATGTAAAAATACAAGTGATTTAAAGGACAAAGCATAACTGTTAACTGTTAAGCTGATGGTACAGAATGTTTACTGTTTTGATTTTATCTGTCTCATACACTGAAATTTAACGTAAAGTTTCTCTTCATTCCTTTCCTAGTCTCATTGGTAAAAACAAAGTGATATACACAGAACAAAAAACTTACAGCAAAATCATTGAAAACCACTGCAAAAAAATTTTCACAGCAACAAAAATCATTAACATTTAATTTGGGATCTGCCATTTCAATCAGCTCATACCGCACAAAGACATTATTTAAGGCTTCATAGCTACATCTTCAGTTTTCGGTCCCTAGTCAACCCACTACCTTGTGGATTCTACTGACTTGCCTAAAGCTTAGAATCTATCCATCAGTTACCACGAAAAGCTTCAACAAAAATCAAACTCCATCCCCACTGCCTTCACTATGTGTTCACTTACTTTGGATTCACACTGTGCTGCTATTTCTTCAAAAGGTGCTTTCTGGAATTTCTCTATCACTAGACGCCTCTTTTCCTTTTCCTGTTCTTCCATTCCACTGGTATCTATATAAATGTTTAAAAAAAAAAACCATTAAAAGGAATATGGAATTTCATAGAACATTGCCAATGACCCTAACAGCAAATGATCTATGCATAAAAAATAAGGGTAATTTACAGGACTACTTGTTTAGGGAAAAAATAAAACGTGTAACACCCCTGAAATGTCTTAGCTGAGGCCAGAAAGCACACACAAAAAACTTCAAAATTACACCACACAAAACCCTTTCTCATAGACTATCTTTGTCCCTCTTAGCAAAAAAAAGCAGAAGCACAACTTTCTACAAGTCAAGCAACTTCATGGCCCTTCCTGAAGGATGATTATTTTATTTATAATCACGCCTTTGCACATCTGAGGTACTAAATAAAAAGTTTGCTAAATCTGATAATGAATGGCGTGACTGAAATATAGATATGGTCAAGTGGAACCATATTGGTTTAGTCGTTTCCATTGATCTTCCATAATTTGAAAAGGGATTTTATCTTTAAATGATGTGTGGTCTGGTCAAAGATAATAAAACAATAAATGGTCTATCTTTTTGATACTACTGATATAATAACTGTGTCTATTTGCTTAACAATTTGAAAGAAGGCTAATTAATGTTAATTACTGATGGTCTATTTTAACAATCCAGTGAGTCGACAATTTCATAAGGCAAAACACACTCCATTCAAGGTTCTTAAAACAAAGCTGCTCTTCAGGTACACAAACTAGGTAACAATTAGCTAGTTTAAAAAAGGGGAAGCAGCATGTAGAAAGGAAGATAGGTTATTTTTTTTTCTCCCTATGAAATTGTGTTAGGCTAACAAAGTTGTAGACTTTATGTACTTCTGAATGAATGTAATACAGAATTACAATCACATCTCTAGCGTTCACTGGCCCAGGGTCACAAGCTTAAATGTGCCGGAGGCCAGGCAGGAGACATAAATGTTTTAAATCAGGTCAGTAAAAGAGGTAAGAAAAACAGACTTGGGCGAGCTGAACATCTAGCTCTGGTCTTTATTCAAATTCAATTTCTGAAAATAATGCTTCCACCCAAATTTGGCCTGCAGGCGGCAAATCTGTCTAGCAGTTCTCAAACTTTCTGGTTTCAAGACTCCTTTATATGTTATATCACTTGATAATTTCTGTATTATAATATAAAAATGAGGCTTTAAAAATATTCATTACATTCATCAAAAACTCAAACCACTGTATGTTAACATAAACATTTGTTTAATGAAAAAAATGACCATATTTTCTAACGTGAAAATTTAGTGAAGAGAATGGTACTGTTTTATATTTTTGCAAATCCCTTTAATGTCTGACTTAATAGAAGCCAGCTGGATTCTATCTGCAAACATTCAATGCATTACAATATGTTATTTTGGTTGAAGTATATAAAGAAAAAACTAAACTCACACAAGCATGTACTGGTATGTTGGGAAAGAGTAATTCACAGAATTGTAGCTATTTCTTCTACAATAAAATATGACAAGTGGTAGTTTCTTAAAAGTCAGTTGCAATATGGAATCTGAAACTTTATTAATGAACTTTTTACAACTGGTTATATTAACATCCATTGGTCTGTTTTACACTTTGAATAGAGTTCTACTCACACATGATTCTGTAACATTGTGCGATGGTCATCTGGAATACTGCTCCACTGATTTCTGCAGAACCTCTAAATAACTGGGAGTATGTGGCATCAAAGAATGTGATGACCACCAGCAGAGTTTGAGGCCACTGCCTTCATTCATGTTAGCACATGCAGTAGAGAAGCAAACTATGTCCTAGTGTTATGCAGAAAATACTTTTGGACTTGAGGATCTCTTGAAAGAGTCTCCCCTGGGGCTCCAGGGGACCAAAGATACTCTGACAACGCTGCCAAACTGTAAATTCCTCAACATGCCTTATCAACGTTTAAATGTCTCAAAGTATCTTGTACATAACAGGTGTTTAAAAATTGCTTAGTAAATTCAATTTTATTTTGACAAATCTGATATATTACAATAAGAAAAAAAAATCCTCTATAAGATTAAGCTGAAAAAGGTCAGATTTTATTTCATGTATGATGGGCACCAGAGTGTTTCATGTCCCTTGATAATGATGATCTTATTCTAATATTTCTTAAAATCAAGAGCCAATTTCCACTCTCTATAGTGAAAGTCAATTTCCATGCTCCATTGCTTTACCAATTAGAAATAAATTCAGAGGATCATTAGCCACCAGGAATTTATATTAATACTTAATTGAAGGAATCATTCAAAAAATTTTTTAAAGAGGCAAATTATATGAGGTAAAATTTATTTCCAGAAAGGTCAAAGGAGAAAAATCAAGAGTATTATTTTATGCAAAGATAAGTGGAAAGATTAGAGTCAGACATGGGTATGAGATTTGGCTCTGGTATTTACTAGCTATGTGCTCTCAGGAAAGTTGTTAATTTCTCTGCCTCAGTGTTCTCACTGATGAAATAGCAAGAATTAATGTGATAATGCTTACTGACAAATTCTGCCAGCTCCTTTCTCCTACCCCATTAGAAACACACCTCTAATTACACTGCTATATGCCTACTAAAAATGACTCTACATAATTTTCAGAATTTTCATCTGCCCATCTCCATAAAAGGAAATACATTGACGGTTTCTCACAAATTCGTGCAGCCTAAATGCTGGCCACCGTAAAAGGGTGACATTCATATACACAGGGATACGCTGTAATAGCTCTAGAAAATTCAGTCTGCACAAAGGAAAATAGCTATCCAGGACCAGACAGGACAACCACAAAAACCTAAAGAATGCAAGCTAATAAACTGATACTATATTTATAGAGAAATCAACAGTATATACATTTGCCATGTTGCCTCTGGTAATTCCGGCATCTAAACAAGTACTGAGATAAAGATAAGCTAGTAAAACTCTAGGGAAGTTAAGAAGCAAAAATCTTACCAATTGCTTTCTTCAGTGCTTCAAAGGTGATTTCTTCAGTGTTACTAACCTAGAGAAAAGTGATTTTAAGTAAAAGAGGGTTAAGAAAGGTCAATATAAATGACACCCTCACCTAGTTACAAGTCATCTAAGACCTTGAACAAATATTTTCTCTTCTTTGTGTTGGCTGGATTCATGATTATACTCCACAGTATCAAATAATCATCACATTTTCATTGGTTTAACAGTAGCCTAGCACAGTGGTTCTCCAAACAAAGTTACAGATTGATGCTGGACTGGCAGAACTAGCAGCCTTTAAGGCAACCCAACTAATATTCAAGGCAGAGATTATGTATAAATGCAGCTTTAGCTGTATAATACATGAGAACTACGTATTCTATACTCTCTATAATTTTGGTACTACATACATATGTTTACAAATAAAATATGAAATAATCATAAACTCTGAATGGTTTAAAAGCATTGGGAAGTGTTCAATGAACACAGTTAACCAACATCTTAAAATAATCATATTCTGGATCTTTTAAGGTCAACCACCAAGTCTGATTCTCCAGAAAACACCCTTTAACTTGAACTTTTCAAATCTCCTGTTTTGAGACACGTTTGTGCTATATAAACAAAGTGAGGAATACTATATAAAGTCAGGAATACTTTTTGTGGCACTAACACATTTTCAGGAGGAATCATATATCCAGTAACTACAGTATCTCAATAAAAGTTAAGAAAGGATATATGAATACTTGCCTTGGACTCTGGTCATCCCTACTTTTAGCTCGTGAGCTTCCTTTTGCTAAGTCTAAGGCAGAAAGGCTAATGAAAGCAGAAGGCTCCATGCTTTGCACCTGAGCTTCTTTGTAATACAAAGGCTTTAGCTGGAAATCAAGCAGCAAGAGTTTCACTACCTCAGGTTTTCTACTGAAGGTTCATATTCCTAGTTGAAGTCAGATTAAACTCGGAAATCTTCAGTTGCTTTGTTCTAGATATTTGGAGCAGATGTATAAGATTAGGCTCTGGCTGGTCAATTATTTGTACCTAGAAGCAATCTAGCACTTCAAAGTTGTTCTTACAACTGGTTAAGACGTTTAGACTTTTGAGAAACGATTAGAGCACAGGAGAAAGAACACAGGGGAAGCCAGAAGGCCAGGATCCTTGTTACACAGGACTTTTACCCATTACCTGTTCAACTCTGGGTGGGTGAAAAGCTAAAGGACTTTATCTAGTAACTCTTCTCTATTTGTTTTCCTCAGAGAATGATGATGCATTCCTCAGCATGGAACCTCTCAAGTCACTCAGTCTCCCTCCTGTTTTTGCCCTCTTCCTCCGAGTCCCTTTGCAGCCCTTGCTGGTCCTCTCCCCCGTCTCCAGCCTGGCTACCCCAGACCCCTTCACCCTCAGTGCAAACCACCACAGGGGTCTCCTATCTGGCCTCTCTACAGCCAGTCTTTTCTTTCCAGCATAGCTTAGCCACACTTTTGAGACTCCTTTTACGAAAGCCCAGCTCTGACAATGACACTGCTCAACTCTCAACGTGCTTGCCATTTCCTGTCGGAGTGGAGTACATGTGAAGCTCTCGGCCTGGGGATGCAATGTTCCATAACCTGGCTTCAGTCCTTTCTCCCACTCCTGCCTTTTGTGAATTTTCTTTCTTTTTTTTTAAAGAAGAGGAATTTCTTTATACTAATGTTTAATGATTCATATTTTTCATACAAAGTAGCTGCTAAATACAAGCCACCTACTTCATTTGGTGCTTAAGCAAACCACAGTCTGTTCCAAGTCTATAGAAAACACTGGTTGTGCTGCAGTTATTGGGAAATGGCGCAAAAGCAGGCTTTTGGAGGAGTTTCAACATTCCTTTACTCTTTATGACTTTGGTCTTATGTATGACCCGTAACTCTCGCTTAGACTGTACAACGCCCTTGAGCCTGTGTAAAATCTGCTATTCACCTTTTTCCAACCAGCCTAGCTGTCCCGTCACTTTCACTGATGAGTGCCTTCTTGTTTTGTTAGCACACATATAGGTTCCTTCAGTTGTACTTGGGGAAAAGGCAGCAGTATGTATGTATGTATGTATAAAAAGATCTCTGCTATTTGTCCTAGAAAAAGTGACACCCATTCTCGGCTGACCAGTGACTTAATTTTGTATAAAAAATTTAATTTGTACTCCAAATTTAACACGTATAACTTCCCATCCATTCCCCCAAATAATTAAGCACTGACTATTATCTTTTTGAGAGAAGAACCAAGTCACGATTTCAGGTTTTACTTATATTCATTATGCATATCAGTCATGCTGATGGGGCTCAGCAAGCACCAGAGATCAGAAAGTCATGCCTGTGGTGCTTTATTCTATTAGTCAAGCTGACTGTTTAATTTCAGGCAGCAGATATGTCTCTATTCTATTTTAGTCATTTATCTTCTTGAATACTTTAATTTAATTTAGGTATCTTTATACATATATAGGGCAATTTTTAGAAGAAGTTCACTAAGGATTCACAGTGGGCTAAAACTTGAATTGCAAATGTTAGAACTGACATACTACAAATGGACCAGGTATTTTAATAGATTAGTAAAAAGTTGAGCTGTATCTAGGGAAAAATGAAAGTTTTGGTATGATCTCCATCTAAACATTAAAAAAAAAGTAACAAGCTCTAAAGGCAGGTATCAAATATATCTGAGGACTATATGGGATTATGTATATATAATTTCACATAATTTTGATGAAATAATGATTTTTCAAATGAGCAGTTTTTAATTTGATTCACTGTTAGCAAATATACATATTCTCAGTTTGATATTTTGTTACACCATTAACTGCTGAATACCTAACTGATGAAAATCTCTCCTGTCCACACAATGAAATCACCTGGTTTTAGCCTAGAAGGTACCATCATTGTGTCTTCTGGTATCTGAACCACCATTCCTAATACACAAAATTAGGTACCACAACGGTAAATGAGTTTGAAACTCCAATGCACTAAACTAAAAACTGTACTTAATTTTTCAAATACTCAGGGTGCGGTGTATTTGACTTAGGATTTACAGTTATAGCAAAGATAAAACAAAAGGATCTTTAATAATTTAGCAAATGTATTAATAAACTTTTAATGTAAAATTCATGCTCAAGAATCTTCCTCCTATGCTAAGTCTTCATGCAAATGTCATTTCAGTTCATTTTATTAAAATAAACTCTCTGCAACAGTTTGACGTGCTATATATGTATTTTTAGGAGAAATAAAAATGGTCAGCAAAAGGCAAAGGGAAAAATTCCAGTCAATAAAACAGACTGCACTCTTGACACATATAAACTAAGGCTTTGGATGAATTTCTTCCCTTCAAAAGTATTATTAGCAAATTAATAATCATTAAAGATAAGAGTTAACAAGGCATCCTCCTTGCTAGTAACGAGTATAAAAATGAAAATGGCTTTGGAGAGGTGAAATTTAGGCAAGATTTTTCTTGACTCTTAAATTGGTAAGAAAACTTTAAACCAACCTTAAGCCCCAAGTTCCAAAATGAACACTAACAGCTTATTCAAACTACTCCAATGCTCTGAAGGTAATTTCTTTATGAAACTGATTAATGCTACGTAAGAGGGAGTTAAAAACCTTGAAAAATATAAATTAACTGGCTGTACCCTGGCCACCAAATACTTTTAATTCCTGCACACAAATTAACTGACAGGATTTGGAAGCAGGAGGGAGAGAGGAGGCTGAGAAAGCATAAATTCAGACAATTTCCTTCCCCTTTTCTCATATGGATATTCTTTTAATCATTTATACTGTACCAAGAGAAATAATGAAATACCTAGGAAGCAAACAATGGATAAACCACAAGGAGGAGGCTGACTTGACATGCTGGCACATCGGCACTTTTACTTGACTATCAAAAAATTCTCTGCTGATTTGTGTAGATAAGTCCTAGAGAATACTGGCTGCTTTTTCTTCCTATAACTCAGGAGGGTACACTCTTGTGCTCTATTGAAACAGGAGGAGAACATTAAATCTATGATATTTCAAATAACTCCTTCAAGAGTACACCAGTCACGGATACAGCTTAACCTACATTAAATGTTATATTTACTTTCCAAAATGATTTGAAAAATTCTCTCATAGGTGAAATTTTGAACTTTCTAAAAGTAGTGGGTATTTGGCTTCACTAGACTGTATAATCCCATTTATTCTCACAACTTATGTTTCATAAATCTTTTAAAATAAATAGGATTAGAGGACCTATTTATTTAATAACAGGCCTTATATAAGTTCTTACTTATTAAAAAAGCTTAGTTCTATGGTTTCTTTTACTATAATGTGAAATGCAGTGATACCGTAACACTTAATATTAAATTTATGTATCTTTGTAAGTACTTGAAATAAATTCAGTAAAATAAATTGTAAATTACAAGTTCAAGGCTAAATCAAATTAACATCTACTAACAATTTTATTTATTTAGGAATAATTCAGAGTTGTATTTGCTTCTAAAAGTACAGAGGGGCAAAAAGCTTTCAAATTGACTGATGTCTATCTCAAGACAGTACTTGGTCATAAACTTTCAGCAACTTACCACATCATCAGAAGGAATGCTGTTGGGTAAAATATCCACCTGAATGGACACGGTGTCCACAATACTCTTCCTTCTAGAAAGTCGATCTTCATCTACAAAAAAAAAAAAAAATTCCCCCATTATTTGCTAGTTAGAAATGGAATCAGTTCAGTTCAGTTGCTCAGTCGTGTCTGATTCTTTGCGACCCCATGAATCACAGCACGCCAGGCCTCCCTGTCCATCACCAACTCCCGGAGTTCACTCAGACTCACATCCACTGAGTCAGTGATGCCATCCAGCCATCTCATCCTCTGTTGTCCCCTTCTCCTCCTGCCCCCAATCCCTCCCAGCATGAGTATTTCCATTGAGTTAGCTCTTCCCATGAGGTGGCCAAAGTACTGGAGTTTCAGCTTCAGCATCATTCCTTCCAAAGAAATCCCAGGGCTGATCTCCTTCAGAATGGACTGGTTCACGTATAAATTCCAGTTATTTCAGATTTCAAAAAATTTCAGAAAATTAAGAGAGTTTGTCTTTTTTTGCTTTTACTAAATATACAAAGCAGCGTGCTCTCAGACTTTAACAGATTTAAAAAATAAAATTGATAGGTGGACTCAGTTTCATACAGTTGACCCCTGAACATGGAGGTAGGGGCACTGACACCTGAAGAGCCAAAAATCAGTACAGAACTTCAAAGTTGGCCCTCCATACCCCCAGTTCCATTGCCAGGCCAAATTTTCCAATTTTGTATTAATCAATTCTATTCAACATGTTCTATCATGTTGAGGTTTGACAGAAAAAAAATTCTGTAAAGCAATTATCCTTCAATAAAAAAAATTAATAAAAAAACATGTTCTAAACTCAATTTTAACGTCTCTGAGAAAACCTTCTTTATCTCCACACTGTCATATTTATTTTTCAAGAGAGCCGTTCTTCAGAATTTTTATCTTTTCTTATAGTTTTGAGGATGGCTTCTGAAGTGGTAACAGAGCACTCCCTCTTATACTGCTGGTAGAGCTGCTTCTAAAATCAATCTTTTTCAGACTAACTTATAACTTTAAAGCAAATCCAGCCAACTGACTAATGCTGAGCTTCCCAAGATTTTGCACATAGACACATACACAAAATTATAGTACCTGAAAGGCACACTGAGCTCAACAGAAGAGGCTGCCTGCACTGTAAGCTGACTGCCCAAGACCAGACCCAGCTACCTGAAGAGCCAAGCAAGGAGGTCAGTATTCAGACACACCTGTAAGGTTCCCAGTAACGGGGAGCTCAGGTCTAAAATTAGCCTAACAGCACAGGCAGTCACATCATCATCTGGCAACACTTTATCTTCCTAATTTCATTTTGTATATGCAGTTGAGGAAATGGCAACCCACTCCAGTATTCCTGCCTAGAAAATGCCATGGACACAGGAGAGCCTGGTAGGCTACAGTCCATGGGGTTGCAAAGAATCAGACATGACTGAGCAACTTCACCTCATGAACAACCTAGAGTTTGGGGCACTGACTCCTCTGCAGTCAAAAATCTGCATTACAACTTTAATTGGCCCTCCAGATCCATGGTTCTGCATCTGCAGATTCAACCAACTTGAGACCACATAATATTGTGGTACATATTTATTAAAAAATATCTGCATTTAAGTGGAACTATGCGGGAGAAATAACAATAACCTCAGATATGCAGATGACACCACTCTTATGGCAGAAAGTGAAGAGGAACTAAAAAGCCTCTTGAGGAAAGTGAAAGAGGAGAGTAGAAAAGTTGTCTTAAAGCTCAACATTCAGAAAATTAAGATCATGGCATCTGGTCCCATCACTTCATGGGAAATAGATGGTCAAACAGTGGCTGACTATTTTTTTGGGCTCCAAAATCACTGCAGATGGTGACTGCAGCCATGAAATTAAAAGATGCTTACTCCTTGGAAGAAAAGTTATGACCAACCTAGATAACATATTCAAAAGCAGAGATATTACTTTGCCAACAAAGGTCTGTTTAGTCAAGGCTATGGTTTTTCCTGTGGTCATGTATGGATGTGAGAGTTGGACTATGAAGAAAGCCGAGCGCTGAAGAATTGATGCTTTTGAACTGTGGTGTTGGAGAAGACTCTTGAGAGTCCCTTGGACTGCAAGGAGATCCAACCAGTCCATTCTGAAGGAGATCAGCCCTGGGATTTCTTTGGAAAGGACACGACTGAGCGACTGAACTGAACTGATGCAGTTCAAACCAGTGTTGTTCAAGGGTCAACTGAACCGTGATTTTATTCTTCTGAAGGGGTGAAGAATGAACTAAAAAAGGGCAAACATAAAGAAATTGGTTTCTTGGGACTTTCCTGGTGGTCCAGTGGTTAAGACTCTGTGCTCTGGGTGTGGGCTTGCTCCCTGGTTGGGGAACTAAGATCCCAAAAGCTGTGTGGCATGGCCTAAGAAAACCATTGGTTTCTTTCTTATTGACTACTCCTCTACTCCAAGGTAGCCTTCCCTGGCAGCAAATTAATGCTGTTAATCAAATATGGCAATTTACTCTCTTTCTGGGACATAGAAGGATTGCAGTCCCTGGCCTCTCTGTGGTCAGGAGGGACTCTGTAACTAGTTCTGGCCAATGAAGAGTGAGCAACATTTTAGACTGTGGCTATTCCATCAGCTTGGACTCCAGAACAAGGAGGATATGAAGTTATGCACGGTTAGCTGGAGCAACGAGTAAGTCTTCACAGTTTTAAATCACTAAGAACGTGTGTCTGTTTATTCTCACAGCACAACTTAGCCAGGGTTCTTAACCTTGGCACTACTGGCATTTTGGGTCAGATAATTCTTGCCGTGGGAGCGATTCTGTGTATTGCAGAGTATTTAGCAGCATCCCTAATTTCTACCTGCTAGATACCAGTAGGCCTGCCCCACTGGCAATAACTAAGAATGTCTCTAGGGTTGACAAATGGTTCCCAGAGTGGGAAGACTCACTCACAGTTGAGAACCACTGACCGACCCCATCCTGATAACAGACCTTTCGAGAATTTTCCCTGTATGCCACCATCTTATTATAAGTTTCTTAAACACTAACCACATCACTCCTCCAAGCAATTCTACCCATTGCCTGAGGAAGTAAAAAGGCAATCTGCATTCTCCAGTCAGACCCTACAACCAGGAACATCAGCTGTTCCCTGACGTATTAAGGCAAATGTGCCTATTCTCCGTCTCTGAGCATCTGCCGCACATGCTTTTCTACAAACAGAAACTCCTGCAGGAAACACGTGTTACCTGCCCTTTCTTATGTCCCCCCCTCCCACCATAAAGACTCTTACCTTTAAAGCTCTACTTACACAGTACATCGCATCCTTTAAATCTTAAATATTACTTAACTGTTTTTACTTACTTGTCTTTCTTCTGGCTACAGAAATATCCTATTGGTTACGATTGATCTTTCCTTCTCAGTATTCAATCATTATCACCCATAAGTCACTGACTGGGCCTTGAACTACCAACATGTGAATCAATGTCTGAGCTCCCCAACTGTACAAGAATTCAGTGGCAGGCTGTTTTGTATCTATCATCTAGCAGTTACTCAGGTTCTGCTGTATACAAGCTGGTCGTACAGAATGAATACATACCCATCTGTGACAAGTTACTACATATTGTTTCACTGCAGTTTTCAGGTTGAAAATATTTTATCTCCTGCATATGACTATTACTAAGGTAACTGAGACACTGTTACTTTTTCTAATTTTTCCTCATGGTCATATGTGCTAATATAAATCACCAAACATAAAAATCAACATCAATGGAACTGCTACAAAACAGTATGTTCATCACTGCTGACTTGCTTTTCAACTTTCAAGGCTTTACCAGAACTCAAAATGAGGAATAAATAATAGCCTGCTTCTCAAAAAAAAACCTCATACAAGAATTTCTAGGTCAATATATGAAACCTGATGGGTTGCAGAGAAGAGACAAATTGAAACTTAAGATAAAAATAAAAAGGAAAGGAGAAGTATAGAGGCAGGAGAGAGATCACTGAGTGGCAAAAATGAGTTAGAATGGGAGTGACATATGGGCAGAGATTTGAGAAAGACAAGGAATTTTTCAAAGGAAGAAAATGAAACTCAATGGGAAACTCTAACACACTATTCTCAGAAAGTTCTTTCATCAACAGAGCAACCTGCTTGAAAGTGATAGAAAAAGCTCAGTCACAACTAAGTATCGTGCACATTGACACGAGTAAGCTTTCCACAGCACAGCTCACAGAAGATAACGCCCCTGTTTTCATGGGCCGTCCACGTCTGCTCCTGACCTGTCCTTCAAGGTCGGCTGAGACGCAACATCACTGCAGCCGCTGGGGACAGCCCTGTCCTGCCTGCTCGAGAACTGCTTCTCGGCTTCTCAGTGCCTCGTGTGTGCACCCCCAGGGCAGACCCTTGCTTTTCTTCCTCAGGCTGGCCTGGGGCAGTTGCAGACACTACTTTCTATGCCGTTCCGTTTTCCCATCCCACCTCCCTCTCCACTTCCTATAATCTGCTGTTTGGTATGGTAATCACTGTTTCTTCTTTCTGTTTTTAATTGCAACCTAGGTTTGGAGACTGTGAGACCTAACTTCCTTCAGTGATATTCTGCTGCCACCTAGAGTGTCTGTGTATAAAGTATGGAACCACATTCAGACGGCTAAAGAATAGAGAAATGCAAGTATACACAATAGTCTGAACACAAGCATAATACAGAGCTACATTAAATTACTCAATATAATTGTCTATGGTTGTATAAAAAAGGGTAGAAGAACTTACTTAACTGTATATTAATAAATCATGAAATGTAATTAGGGCTACAATGCTGCTCCGATTCAATTAAAAAGCTAACCGGCAAAATGAAATTTCAGAGGTAACTTATCTATACAAAATTTCATTTTAACACTGATACTACTTATACAGATAGACTTTTTTGGTTCTATAGAAAAATGCAAAATTCCATCTAGAGCTAATGCATGTTTATTTATAGTGACACTGGTTTTTTAGGTTCTATGCAATTCTTATCAAGCCATTCCCTGTTTAAAATCATTTAATGACTCCCCATTACTTTCAGAACAGTTTGAACTATTTAACCCGGTTTTACAATTCCCAATCCTACTCTTCCAAGTCACTCCAAAGTAGACTAACTTTATAGTAATTCCTTGAAAAATCATCTCTGGCTTGCCTCCATTCTTCCACACATGCTGTTACTTTGGCATGAAACAGTTCACTTGCCTAACACTTGCTTCAGGTTCAGCTTAGGGGTTTTTTTCCTTCTGGAAAACACCCTGTTTCACAAAACCTGGACAGAAGTCTCTCCTAGGTGCCGCCTGAGGACCCCAAACCTCTCTGATGATAGCCTTTAAGGCATACTGCAATCGTCCAGTTAATTGTCTTGTTAGACAAACTGTATAATGAATTAACTTCTTTCCTATGCATCTAGAATAAAACTGCTGATGTGCCATCTTGGGAGAAGTGAGAAAAATCTCATTCAAAACCATCTTCTGTGTTTCTTGGTCCAGATGAGGAATCCCGTCAGGAAGGACTGTACGCTTTTTTAAAGCAAGAACCTCTACCTGTCTTGCTCATCCTTGCTTCTGTTTGCACAGCAGCCGCCACACCGTAAATACTCATTAAATACTGTACCCTTTCACAGAGGAGCATGTAACACACACTTAGACAAACACTATTAACTCAATTTCTAGGCTGATTTGTAATAATTAGCTAACATTTATTGATCACTTACTTTATGCCAGTCACTAACTGTTCAGTAAGCTTTCGGCAGACCATTCCTCTTTCTTTAGAACCAGTTACCATTATATTTCAACTGTTTGTCTGTCTTCTCCACCAAACTTTAATCCTTGAGGATAAGGAGTGAATCTTAACATCTTTCTACCCCAAAAGTCAGAAGAGTGCTTGATATAGTAGACACTCAGTAAAAGTTTGTAATACAAGAAAAAATAAATCTGGATCAATATGGATGACTGAACAATCTTTGAGCACACAGTTGGCAAAATCAATTTATTAAGCACCTAACTAAACAGGCAAGGCAGTTAATTCTAGTGGCCTTACCTAATCAAATTATTTAATTTCAGCCTCACTATCCTCATTTGTAAACAAAATTAATGCTACTTTCCTCACCAAACTACATTCTCAGATTACCTGAGAACATGAACACAGAGTATCACTGTGACTGGCAAACACTCAGTACATAATAAATGGAAGCTACTATTTTGATGATGAAGGGTATACATGTATGATACACAACAACCTAAATATTTAAACTTTTTTCTTTTAAGAAGAAAGATACCTGAAATCTTAAATCCCTTATTTTTTAAAAAATGAATATCTGATGGTTATACAGCAAAAGAAAAATTTAATAATTGATTATGCCACAAAGTCTTACTATGTCTTCTGACTCTGCATTGAGGCAGGACACACTTGCCACAGACTGGTTCTAAACTGCCAAAATCTTTATAAATCAGAAAAACTTTATTCATACTGAGGGATTTCTATGCAGTTACGTAACTAAGTATATGCTGAAATGCTCAGAATTCTTCTAGCCAGTGATAGGCATTAAAAAAGAGAATACATCCTTTTCAGGGGTGGGAAGAAACGGGAAATACAAACCATTTGTTAAAAAAAAAAAAGTACCATAATTTTCATTCAGAACTGTTCGAGTTAAAGGAACAGGGCAGAAGGAAATAACAAAGGATGGAAACTAAACTACAGCTATGGGGAAGGTAAAGAGAAACAATAACTGAATTTACAACTACATAAAATACACAGGCCACTGTCTTCATTTTCTAGAAGGCAGTTGTACTAAGCTATTTTCCTAAAGGATGGGGGAGGGAAAGGGCAGGCCAACTGACACTGGATTTACCTTTGCACTTGTGCCTGGGTTTATGAGGTTTTTTGCCTGAAGGAAAGAGAGCTAAATCCAAATTATAAGAATGAAATATTTTTAGAAACCTATTTAAAAAATTCTTTAAAATTACAAAGCTCTACTAATGTTTTACTCTTAGCACTTTTTACTTTCCCAAGGAATTCCTAGGGAAAAGAATTTTCTATACTATGGAATTTAAAAGAAAATGCAAAAGCTTTCATTAACATTTCAGATAGTTCTATTATGAACAACTATCTGTAATAAATATACATATTTTGGATCCAAATTATAAAAAAGAGTTATTTCCAAAGGTCTAGCGATTAATTTGGAAAACTACCTAAATGAAATCAAACAGCTCTCTTGTAGAACAGATGTAGCCCCATCAAAAGAAAATGAAATTAAAGTAAAAAGTGAATGCAAGATATGATGCAGTTTTGCTTTGAAACAAAACAATTATCTCAGGCAAGAACAGAAGGAGATACATTATACACAGAGGAAAATATATTCTTAACTTAAAAAGTTTGCAGGTTTATTTACATAGAAAATAATCTGTTCTCTTTCAAATGACAAAAATTACCTAACTCATTAAGTTCAATAGTCACAATTTACTAACTAAATGATTTTTACCAATTTCCTGAAGTTAAACAAAATATTGCTTAAAGAGCAAAGATCTTACTTTGCTTCTCTGTTTAAAGAAACATTATTCAGTATAATAATACATGAACTATAATAATTATCACTTGAGGATTCAATTTGCTCATGATAAAATCATGTATGTGTCTTTTACTAAAGGTTTTCAAGAACAAAATTTTAAAATAAAAGTAAGCTTTCTTAAGCATCTGAAACAGTTGCGATATAGTAAGTACACAAACAGAATTAATTTTAATTGCTAACTGAACTCGCAGAAAAATTGCTGATACGTATTCGACAGAGTAAGAGTTTTAATCACCCGCCCTTACCTGTCACTTGTGGTACATATGGGACTGACAACCTCTCAACACCATAGCCACTGCCACCTAGTGACTCTGCAATCTTGTTGGTCAAAAAGTACAAATTTTTGTCATGCTTCTCTAAAGATTTTGGAAGCCTGTCAAGTTGATCAAAACAAAAGACATTTAGTATTATTTAAAATAAGTTAACCTATAAACATTCTAGATCAAGGTCTAAATATAAATGCAACTTAAACTGTAATTAGTCATAGGAAAATCAGTATATTTTAGGTGACTAATTTGAGCTCTTTAAAAACATATGGTGTGTAGACCCAGCTAGGAAGCGTTCTGCTGTTCTTCTTCCCCAGTAACATCCCAAGGGTGAGGTCAGCCTTATTTTATCCTGCTGGTATTTACACATTAAATGATGAAGAGGACTAAATTCAGCTTTAACTATCATAATAATTAAAAATCTACTGCATGAAGAAAAAAAAATGAAGCTCACTGACTATTAATCAAGAACACACCAGCCAACTGAGTGACAGGAAGCTCTTGTCCAAGACATACAGCTTCACTTTCCTTTCAAACTGCTTGGTATTATATTATGCTGATGCTTTCAATATTAAACTGCTTTTAGAGTCCAAAAGTTTGAATAAAGTATTTTTCATATATGTATTTTTCTGTTTGAGTAGTAAGAAAAAAGTTCAGAGTATAACCATCGTTTTTCGGAAAACACTCTTTATCCCATAGTTTTATTAATATTGTTATTAATTACTGAAAGTCTTGAACAAGATATTACAGTCTCTTAAAGGAGTGTTCACCTATATATCAGAACATGCTCTATTTAAGAGTTGCATCTTCATGTTTAAAAAAAGGTAAGCTAAAATTTTTTTCACCCGACTGAGTCCATGTGTGTATGAGTCTACATTTATAATGTACGAGAACTTTTATAACAAGAGAAACAAGTTAGATGAGTTAAGTGACAGAAACATAAAACAATGAGGATTATAAAACATCAGAAAATTATTCTAACAATAGTTCACTCCTTTGCGATCACCATTTACTGGTTTCTCAAGTCAATGTCCCTTCCTTGAAATGTAAAGCACTAACATACATGCACTTATCTCTGAAAATACGCTCTGGTAGAAAATAAGGGGCTTCCATAGTTCGAATTTCAATAACCTGAAAAATATCCAAAAACAAAATAAAGTAAAACTCAAAGGCCTCACTCTACAGGACGGTGCCACAAAAATGTGGAAAACTAAAAACACAGAAACAAAAACTAAACATTTATAAGAAATACCATCACTTTATTTTGGAATTTAAGCTACAGTTGAGAACCCAAATAAAGAGTTCATTTTGTTTTCACGTTTATGAACTCAGCAGGTAACAAAATCACAGTGATAAAATAATACAAGCTGTGAAAAAAGATGATACATCACATCTGATCAAACGTCCCACAGAGGCAATTAGAACCTGTGCTTTCTCAACACCCTGTGTGGGAAACAGCTCCACAAGCAGCAGGCCCTCGCCGGGCCCCTCCTCCATGGGACCTGCTGCCGCGCATGCCCGCGGTCTCAGCGCGCATGCCCGCGGTCTCGGCGCTCTTCTGAGGTCTAGCTCCCCAACTCATTTGGGAGCCACCTAAAGGGGAACCCTGCTTTCAAAGAATTTGGATCTTTAACAGCAGATGTCAAATAGTCACTCAAACATTTATTTAATGAATGAATGAGTTTTATTTCTTAGAATGCACTAAAACCCCCTACATTTTAGGAAGGACTGAGAGATATGCTTCCAATTTCATAAAAACAAGGTTCTCCCTGAAAGATGTCTTTAAAGAATAAAAATTACAGTGGACTTTTTCTGCAGTAAGTCAGGGGCTCTGAAATGTATGCTAAACTCTTTAATGAGTTACTGCTGAAAAAGATAGTAGTTAAATGACACAGGACAAATCTCTGAGAGGGGTATTATTTACTTAACTTTTGAGATCTAACTCAAGGAGACTGGTTTAAAACATAATGACAATAAAAACAGTATAATTAAAGAAATATGAGATACTAAGATCCAGAATGTTTTAAAAGGAAAGCAACTGTATAAGAAATTGTATCAAGTACTGTAGAAGAAAACCATATTTCCTGTTCAACCATTACACAGAAAAATTCTAATACAACAACAGACATCAAAGAAAATATAAACATAGCATTATCTTAATAATTTGATACATAATCATCAAAATTAAAAATAATTATCACTGGTAGAAAATCTGCCATTCTCGTGCAGTTCAAATGCAAGGACTTATCTCAATATATTACCTTGCTAACATGCTGGCAAAACGCAGGAACAGCTATCATCTGACTTACAAAGTTGAGGTATGCAGCAACCAGCGCCATGATTCCACAACGATGGAACATTGGCAAATTATCTTCATTGATAATTGCACTGTCCTTTAATTAAACAAACAAACAAACACTGACAGATCAAGGTCTCCTGCTCATTGGCATTTTCTCTATGATTATACTAAAAAAATGCAGCTAGGTTGGAATGCTAACAAAAATGTCACCTTAGAAGCAGCTTTCTTTAAAAAAAAAGTTCTAAAAGGAGAATAAATACCTATTTATAAGAGACTTAAAACTCTCAATTCAAACAGGTCTTCTTCAGGAAAGCCTTTCCTAAAGATGGGGGGATTCAGGGGCTGGTGAAATGTATGAAAGATATATAAAAATAAATCCATGTATTCTCATTGCACACAGTTTTATTATTATATAATATTTAAACTCTAATCAAACAACTCCATCTATGTAATTCTTATTATTTAACGACTATCTTCCCCACTGAAAGGATGGACACAGGGACCATGCTGTCTTTTTCATCATGGTAATCCTATGGCCTTGAACAATATTTAGAACATGGTCAATACTTACTCAACATTTGTAAAAAGAATAAATGAATGTGATCGTATTTTGAGTATTTTAGATTTAAAACTAGTCAACTCACTTAAAAAATTCACGTCCCTGAATAAAGATGATAATACTTTAAAGATGGTGTCTAATTTGTAAAAAAATGCTTTTGTCAATGAAAGGCTATGAAAGCATACCTGTAAAGCAATGGCTAATCGAATGAGATCAATAACTACTTCTTCATTGGCCAATTCAATAGTTATAAGAGCAAGAGAAGTATAAAGTAGCTCATAGTTTTTGTGAACATTGTCTTCTTCTTTACAGCCCAAATATATGTGCCGATATAGCTGCTGCCCATTCTGAAAAGGGAAACGATACAGAAAAAAGACAGTCTTGCTTAAAATGTAGCAGGGCAGATTTCACAGGTGTATATAACCTCTTACAAAGTAGCTATCTTATCACATAACATGGGAGAGATTTAAACTGATAATTGGAGGGTCAAATTGTATTCCAATTATTAACATCAATAAATGTATCATCTTGCCTAGAAAATCCCATGGATGGAGGAGCCTGGAAGGCTTCAGTCCATGGGGTTGCTGAGGGTCAGACACGACTGAGCGACTTTGATTTTACTTTTCACTTTCATGCATTGCAGAAGGAAATGGCAACCCACTCCACTGTTATTGCCTGGAGAATCCCAGGGACAGGGGAGCCTCGTGGGCTGCTGTCTATGGGGTCACACAGAGTCGGACACGACTGAAGTGACTTAGCAGCAGCAGCAGCATTGGAGTTGAAGACAAAATTAAACAAAAACAGCAAGTCAGAAATAGTTCCAGTGCAAACAATGAAAATATCTTTAGTAATAATTTGAAAAGACAAGCAAATTATAGATAGATTTGGGAAAAGCTGAAAAGAATGGCAGAATTATGGGAGCCTTGGCAATTGTAAGAAACACCTGGCTGAGGAGAAATGAACTCAGGTTTTCTTGCCTGAGGGAACAACCTCCTGGGAGGTGGGTTAGGAGCTGTCCAGGGAAGAGCATCTTCAGGCTCTGCCACACTTTGGTCTGAAGTGACACAGGCACGTCTAAAGTCCACCCACGAGGAGAGGTCACAGACACACCCGCGGGACTGTAAGAGGTTTCCCTCTAAACCAAACTGATCTAACATGTTAGTCAAAAACAGAAAAGCCTGACGTCTAAAGCATTCCAGAGTACAGGTCCAACTGTCAAGTGACAACAAACAGAAATAAAAGGGTTTTTCCCATTTCAAAGTACCATGTGGTAATTAACTCAACATGTTACACTGGTTCGCAACACAAACTGTAAGTTACAATTGGGAAACTCAATGACCGCCACGCTTCCTCTCCACTAGGCAGGCCCCAGTTCCCACCCTGGATGTGATTTAACTCATCAGTGGAGAAGCGTGAGCATCAGTGTTTTTAAAAGCACAAAGCTCCCCAGGTGATTGCAATGTGTGGCCAGGGTCACAGGCCACAACAGTAGTCTGAAGCCAGTCCGTCTGTAGGGTTATGCATTTTGTTCTGTAATCTATTTAATATGCACATGGACCCATATAGGTAAGAGGGGCCTCTCCAGCTGTGCCAATGCCTGACTGGTTAAGCCTGTTTAGGTCTGTGGTTCAGTACTAGCAAGTGTGAGTTTTCTGGCTACAGATACAGAACTATGTATGCTCTTCTAATAGATTCCCCTTCATTTCATTTTAAGGTTACAGATCAGTGCAAACCTACCTGAGAATTCAAATGGCTACAACTTAAGTCATGCATTACTTTTCAGAAGATAATCTTACCTTTTTCATGAAACTTGTGTCTTGTCTACAAATTTTTTCTCTTTTTATTTTTAGGTCAGCCACATCTGGTATTATTCTAGAGAGAACCAAGGCATCATTTTTTAAGGAATGACAGTTATTATATCATATCGCATATGACAAATCATAGCTATACTTGGAAGTCTGAACTATTTACCACTCATTCCAATAAGCATTTTAAATAAGCTTATATGTAATGATTCTACTGAATAACTGAGTTTAATTAAGTAAAACTGCACAAAGTAATCCTTGAGGCAAAACCAAAATAAAATTTATTTAACTAATGATTACTAGTAGATGAGATCTCTGAAAGTACATTAAAAGACCTTTAACATTTACTATCTTAAATATATTAGTAATTTTTATACAAATTAATTAAAATTTTGGATTAATGAAACCTAAAAATCCTAGATGAAAAAAAGTATAATACTGCATAATGTTAATGGTGATGGTTCTAACTGTGAAAGTACTGAAAACCATTGAATTAAACACTTTAAAAGGGTAAAAAAAAAACAAAAACAATCAATACTGTACTTAAATGCATTAATGTAGAAATCTGAAAATTTCATTATTAAGCCTATTTTCAAACAGCACATACCTGATCCCTCGAAGCTTTGCCCTGTTGTCATGGCGATCCATGAGATTATGCATTACTTCCAAGACTAACTGCCTCAGTTCATAGTCTTCCATGAGGGATGGTGATAGCAAAGGGTCCAGGAAAGACCCTGGCAGTGCAGTAACGATTGTCTTCGCTTTGTATCCAGAAGTTACCTGATTATAGGGAGGAAAAACAAGAAAAAACCTTTGTCATGGATCCTTCTTTGGTAAAACTCTCAAGTTGTTTTCTAAGAATCATAAGCTTAGGGAAAACAGGAAGTATAAACATAAGTCTGAAAGAAAAACTAAAAGAAAATTTGTGAGATGATGAGGATTTTACAAAAACATCATTCATAAAGTTAATAAGATCAGTATCAGCATACATTTACCATATGCCAGGTGTGACTCTAAGCACTGTATGTGTGCTAACGTCATCATTACCATGTTCCTGTGAGGCTAGGAATTATTACTGCTTCCCCATTTTGTAAAAGAAAACCGAGGCTCAGGAGGTTAAGAATATATGGGGCAGGAAGTCAGTACTAAATGGATATAAGGAAATTAGGTAACAAATAACACAGGTAAGATCTGAAAATTTTAAACTGGCAAATAATTACTTTATTTTAAATTAAGCAGTTCAGTTTAATAGGAATGCATTTTCATTTTGGAAAGCCATTTTCATTATTTGATGTGACATTTCTGAGTGTATTCCTATCTCTAAAGTTGGAGCTTTTAATTAGCCTATACTTAAATCCCATTAAACAGTTTAACCATAACACACAGACATTCATTCAGTTGACTGTGTAATACAATTAGGATTAGAGACAAGGCTATTTGCTCAGTGAATTTATTTAATTAAAAAAAGCTTAGGGCCAAATGAAATTTCAGGTGGGTAATCTCTATTTATATTAAGGATTACAAGCGTATGTGGAACATCTACCACTTATATTTGGGCATTCATTACAGGATAAAGGTGATTTTATAAGTGAGTAGAAATTGGTGGGACAATTACTACTTACCTAAAAAAACTAAAAACATATCTATATTTTATATCACATACAAAAATAGATAAACTTCAGATCAAAGTTCTAGATGTGGAAAGCCAAACTGCAAACCTTTTGTAAAAAAATATAAACAAATGTGTTTATATCATCAGAGCAGGCAAAGGGCTCTTAAACAAGATACAAATAAAAAAGCAAAAAACATATAGGAAAGAACTGAGAAATCTGGTGATAGCTGGGCCCAGGCATCATCATCTGTAAAATGGTAATGCTTTCTGCCTTCTGTATCTTTCATCATTATGAAAACCAAATATGATGATGGGAAACTGAGGAATAAACAGTAAAAGCGAAATTCAAGTACATTCAAGTACAGTATATAAACCACAGAAAGAAAACTTACCATAAATGGTATCTTATAAGAAAAAGAAGCTGATAATGTGAAGCTATTATTTTAACTTCTTTAATAATGTAAGGTTAAGGGTGTTCTTTACCAGTCTTAAATTCCTTACCATAAGCAAAGATCGAAGCAACATTATTTGAATCCGCCTGGTTCCCAAATCCCTAAAATACACAGAACAGTGGCATTATCTTATAAAAAGTAATTAACCTTATTTATTTAAATTACTATTTTTTAAAACTCTATTCATATTAGCAAAACAGACTTTGCTTTCATACTAGCTAAAGTCATGGCTCATTTTATATTTTAAAGTAAACTTCATATGAATTATAGGGTTATATGCACAAAAATCAAATTCAAACAAAAAAAAATTAAAAAGCTACTGGTTCGCAAAGGAAACAAACCTATGCGTGTAATGACATGAAAAGTCAATTGTATAAAATCACAACAAAAGATCCAGAATAATTAAAAGATACTATAAACTGGAGAGTATATCTAATGCAAATATAATTGACAGACATAATATCTATGTAATATATATTAATAAGAAGGCCAGAATGTGCCTAAATAATTGTTATACAAATAATTCTTCCAAAAAAGAATTAACAAATGAAAAAAGGGTTATTAATGGTCAAACAAATATCTTAAATAATACTATCATTTCCATATTAAATTAATTACAAACTAAAGCATTAGCATGTTGCAAAATCAAATTAGGGCTTCCCTGGTGGCGCAGCTGGTAAAGAATCTGCCTGCAATGTGGGAGACCTGGGTTTGATCCCTGGGTTGGGAAGATCCCCTGGAGAAGGGAACAGCTACCCACTTCAGTATTCTGGCCTTGAATATTCAACTTTACAGTTTGAGAAATTTTCAGTTTGAACATGTTGCAAAATCAAATTAGGGCTTCCCTGGTGGCGCAGCTGGTAAAGAATCTGCCTGCAATGTGGGAGACCTGGGTTTGATCCCTGGGTTGGGAAGATCCCCTGGAGAAGGGAACAGCTACCCACTTCAGAATTCTGGCCTTGAATATTCAACTTTACAGTTTGAGAAATTTTCAGTTTGAGAACAAAGGAGAACCACAAAAACATACCCCAATTGACTGATATCCAAAGTATGTGTAGATGTTCCAAAAACAGGTACTTTCCCCATAATGAACATCATGATTTCTGACCTCTGATAATCTGGTAGGTTACTTCCAAAAAATCCTATAAAAATTTCAAGATAAATTTAAGATGCATTTTTCAAATTGAAAACTTTATTTTTCCATATAATAAAAAAATCCTAATATTAGGCTGGTCAAAAGGTTCATTTGGTTTTTTTCAATAAGATGGCTCTAGTGGCGCTTAGTTGTCTTTAACTTCATTTGAAACAATTTTGTTAGACTGTATTGTGACAGCTGTCATATCAGCAGTGCATTAAGAAAAAACACTTACCAAGGTTGAATTTTTGTCTAGCCATTTTAATACTGAAGATGGAAAAATAGCAACATTTACAGCATGTCATGCTTTATTATTTCAAGAAAGGTAAAAATGCAACTGAAATGCAAAAAACGATTTGTACGGTGTATCGAGAAGGTGCTGTGACTGATTAAATGTATCAGAAGTGGTCTGTGAAGTTTTACGCTGCAGATTTCTCACTATGATACTACACGGTCAGACTGACCACTTGAAGTTGACAGTGACCAAATTGAGACATTAATTGAGAACAATCAACATTATACCACGCTCTATATCCTTGTATCCTTCATGCACACGTGCGGGTGTGTGTGTTGCGTGGAGTAGTGGGGAGGCATGTGATTGTAAACCCTCAGTATCAGTATCCAGATCCTGGTCTCTGAGGTCTTTTGAATGTTTGCTAGATGTAGGAGAGCAGAGGATCTGCATGGTCTTAAAGCACCTTCTCAGAGACTGCTTATTATTTACGAGGGGAAATGGAAACTATGCAGCAGAGTAGAAGAACACGTGGAGTGACCACAACTAACACCACCAGCAAAATGCAGATACACTGTGTGGTGCCAGATGTGAGAATCTGAGAAGAGCATCATCACTTACACAGTATCCAGCCAGAAATGCACACATTGAATCTAATTATGAAGAAACACCAGACAAACCCATGTAAGGATGTTTTTTTAAGTGAGAGGTAAGGGGGACCTATCCTGGAGGGGAGAATGGCAACCCACTCCAGTATTCTTGCCTGGAGAATCCCATGGACAGAGGCGCCTGGCAGGCTGCAGTCACAAAGAGTCGGACCTGACTGAAGCGACTTGCCAGCAGCACCAAGGGGGACCTCAACTCTTATAAAATGTCCAAATCATAAGAGAATGTTCCAAACTAAAGGAACCAAAGAAACATCACAACTAAACACAATATACGATCCTAGACTGGATCCTGGACCTAAGGGAAAACATGCTATAAAGGACATTATCAGGTCAAACGACAAAACTGAAACATGCAAGTCTGATTAAAGTACTATATCAAGTTAGATTTACTGATGTGGATAACTGTATTCTGGGTATGTAAGAAAATATCTTTATTCTTTGGAAAAAATACTCTGTAGTAAAGAGCCATGATACATATGTACTTAATATGCAGTGGTTAGGAAAGAAAGGTAGATGGACACATGCACGCATCTCTCTATATGTATAGATTTATATATGCACATATATGTAGATAAATACACATATATACATGCATGCATATGCACATAGAAATGCAGGAAGGGAGGGAGAGAGGCAGACAGGCAGAGAGAGAAAGGAAATGATATGATAAAGGCATAAAATATTAAGAGATGAATCTAGGTGAAGGGTACATATGGTGTTCTTGGTTGTAATTTGCTGTATTCTCATGTCTGTTTACTTTCCAAATACTAAGTTTTTTTTTGAAAGTCTAACCTATCATTCACCTTTAACTAATGCAGCGTAACAGTCCAGTACTTTCAATGAGGGTTTTCTGAATCACTGTTTTCCATAACAACGTGAAAAGGGAAATGTACTCACCTATTGTTTGGATGATAGCATTCTGCACAATCTTCTCATCACTGTCTTTGGAACTTGTGTTTAAGTTGGCATTGCCTATAGAGCCTCCCTGTAAATCATCTGCTTCAAATTCAACACTGAGACGCAGATGCTTCAACAGGGTGTTGAAGACTTCCAGCACTGTGGGTCCTGCAAATGAACCCTGATGTGAGTGAGTACATTCTTCCAGCATCACAGACTCAAAGCCAATACTCATGTTTCTTAACAGAGACGTCTAGATATTTTCTAAGTAGCTGGCAATACTTTGTAATTTATGAACTAACCATTCATTAAAAAAGTAAATGAGAAATCCCTAAGTAAGAAAGTCTCCTAGCTATTCCAGCAAACATCTACTGAGCATCTCTGAACAACCGGCTGTTGGAATCTTTGGTACGAACACACAAAACGTGCATATTCTTATAAAAGTTACCAAAAACTTTCCATCTATCTAATCTTGTCTACTCAAAAGAATGCATACTGTGATAACCTGCTGAGTCGAATCCATAGAATTATGATAATACAGCCCGCTGTGGCATAATAAATTTATTTTGCATCTTTTAAGGCTGAAGAAGAAAGACTTTTGCCTCAATTATTAGAGTGAAGTTAGATGGAGGAGCCTGGTAGGCTGCAGACCATAGGGTCGCGAAGACTCAGACACGACTGAGCAACTTCACTTTCACTTTTCACTTTTATACATTGGAGAAGGAAACGGCAACCCACTCCAGTGTTCTTGCCTGGAGAATCCCAGGGATGGGGGAGCCTGGTGGGCTGCCGTCTATGGGGTTGCACAGAGTCGGACAGAACTGAAGCAACTTAGCAGCAGCAGCAGCCAATTTACCCAATTTGGATAAACTACATTTACTCTCTGCTTTTAATTATGTGAACATTGTGTGTTTCTATCAATGCATCCATCACAATACAGTCTAATCAGTGCTTTTTACTTCTGCTTTCTACTCTAGATTATAACTTTCTCCAGGACAGGCAGCCTCGTGTAAATCCTTCTCTGAATGTATTGAACCTAACACACAGTTCCTCACACATAAGAGACATCAGTAGTGAGATGACTCAATCAATGCATCATCTGTGATTCAATTCGTATTAATATGTCAAATGAAGTAGCTCTCCAAAAAATAATGTTTCCATCTCTTTGAAAGGTAAATTATGAGTAATGATGAGTCCATATACAAAATGTCCACTCTCATTTGACACTGAGTGAGCATTACAATATTTCAGTAGGTAATACATAGCTTCACTTTGATTCTGAAGCAAAGAAAAAAACATAACTAGATGTTCCTAACTTCAGAAATTTTATGAGGGACGCTTTCATCCTTTTAATCAGCCGAGTGAAAAATCATGATGTCTGACCTGTCCCTTCTCCGTGTTACCCCCAGTCAGTCAGTTAATGAAATCCTGCTGACTTCACATTCCCACTTTTACTCCTGCCATCAAGGTCAGCACCATATAACATTATCTCTGATGAAGATTACAGTAAATCTTTAAAGCGTGTTAGTCAACTGAAGAGTTATACCCATGATCTGGCCACAACTTGAACCTGAAGCCATGTCCCTGGCTTCCTCCACACATCACCACATGTCCCAGTCAAATGGGCTACATAATGCTTTGCTCCTACTAATCCATGTTCCCCCTTCTCTGGACCTTGGCTTTCTTATGATACTTGATCAAAATCTGCCTTATATTATGGCATCAGGGAGAGTTGTCTAACTCAGTAAACTATAAGTTTCTTGTTTATGTGTACCCCTCCCAAATGTTTAGCATATAACTGGTTTCAAAATCTTTACTGGAAAAGAGGAAGGGAAGGAGAGACTGATTTGGAGGAAATGTTTAACTGTACATTAAAGAGGCCTGACAATAGTCATGGAAACCCAAAATTTCAAGAGAAATTATAGCACATTCAAAAATGTTAGAAATATTTTCAAAGTGTCCCACACAGTGCTATACCTGCTGGAAAAAACATTCTGAAAAGATTAAGTTTTTTTTTTTTTTTTGCGGGGGGGGGGGGCTGGCACTTACCTATGGAACCTTTAGCAGCAATGGCAACAGCCTCTAATAGAACCTGAATAATACCTGCTCGAACCCGTGGAGAATCTTTTTTACAAGCATCAAGGTGTCCGAGAATCTCCTGGATTACATGGTGAGAATACTGAGCCTAAGAGAAACAAAATAATGCAAAAATATATGAACAATTATATACATCCTGGAATTCATAAAAATGACAAATCATGTGACACTAAAACATCCAATTATAGGAGACTGGTCCTTAAGTCATGGAACAGTATATAGCCATTAAAAACCATTCTTTTTAATAATAATAAGGATAATGGGAAATACTCATGATATCCTGAGTGAGAAAAAGCAAGTTGTAAAACGTGTGCTGTGCTAAGTCGCTCAGTCATGTCCGACTCTTGGCAATCCCATGGACTGTCTGTGGGCATTCTCCAGGCAAGAATACTGGAGTGCGTTGTCATGCCCTACTCCAGGGGATGTTCCCAACCCAGAGATCGAACCCAGGTCTCCCGCATTGGAGGCGAATTCTTTACCATCTGAGCCACCAGGGAAGCCCAGCTGTAAAATACTATGTTAAATAAAACTCAATCTGTTTTTCAAAAAAAGTATATAAGACTAGAATTATATATGTCTAAATGTTGACACTAGCCATCTCTGAGAAGGAGATTTATGAGAAAAATTTTATTCTCATAATAAATATTATCCTGATTGTATCAGGATAGCCTTATAAAATAGAAATTCCCATCCTGGTGGGTATTAACATGCCATTTTCAAAGAATGGACTTCATAAAACTTATAGTGAATGTAAAGATTCTTCTAAAGCAATGCTGTGGACCAGAATAACTTCTTAAACACTTAATCAACAAATATTTATTGATTCTTTCAGTCTCTTCAACTTTAGCATTTACTCTTGCAAAAAATAATTTCATCTAGTAACTGAATCTGAATAAGGAGGGCAAATGAAGAACTACAAGGCTATGAAGACTAGGGGAAGAGCCTTAATTATGTCTACAGATTGCCAGGTCAACTTCTCACCTACTGAACTAAAACTAAAAGATCTTAAAAGTTCTCATCAGAAGAAAAAAAATGTGTTGCTATGTAAAGTGATGGATCTTGAGAAAACTTACTATGAGAATCACTTTGCAACACATACATATATCAATCATGTTGTACACCTAAAACTTATATAACATTATATATCAATTATTTTCAATAAACTGGGAAAATTAAAAAAAAAAAAATTATCGTTCCACATATAAACCAGCTTTATACTAGCTACCAAGTACTGAAAACTTACATTATGCTAGTCTATAATTAGTATTTTATTCAGACACAAAGTTTTAGAATAGGATGAACAGAATTCAAATCCTGACTTTGTTACCTATGCGCCCCTGAGCGAGGCACCTGATCTCTCTAAAGGTCAGTTTTTTGATCTATAACATGGGGATAACAACATCTACTTCATGGAAAAGGAAATGGCAACCCAATCCAATATTCTTGCCTGGAAAATTCCATGGACAGAAGAGCCTGGCAGGATACAGTCCATGTGATCGCAAAGGGTCGGACACAACTGAGCGACTAACACTTTCATACTTCATGTTCACTTCATAAAATAAGGAGGATTAAATGAAATAAAGCATGTAAGGTTATTAGCATAGTCACAGGCAGAGCCAGCACTTGATGAACGTCAGCTTCTATCGTAGTATAAAAATGAGGCATTCAGTGCATGCACTAAAATTTTCTTTTCAGAAACGAGGACTAAAGCTCAGAGAGGCTAAGTAATTTGCCTAAGTTCTATGTAATTAGGAAACAGCCCATCTAGGATGCAAATCCTGTTATGACCAGTACTAAAAGCTGTGCTGCTTCTTACAACCTTATTTCCTTTAAATTAATGATGACTTTCAGGGTATTAAAAATGTAGATGCTTAAAAAAAACGTTTAAAAAAAGACCTAAAATTCCAATTGAATTAAGAGCTAGCTGAGTCTGCCCAAGTTTTTCTGTAGTAGATGACAGTGCCTCATCAAGGTCCTATGAAGACCAGAGGAGTTAATACATTAATATATGCACTATCACATAACAAATACCCTATAATGTTATCAGTCACATGCTGCTATAATTATCAATTCTAATACTAGTTTATCAGTAAAACACAAGTACACAATAATGTATTTAATAAATGCACAATAACGGTTATCATCATAAAATCATTTAGCTATTTTTATTAGGTATCTTTTCATCTTGGCAAATAAGAATATAAGTATAAATAAAAATAAATGAGACAAAGAACTAAATTAAGAATATGTCTTACCTGCTATAGTGTTTTCTAAAGCCTTTTTTGGACTGCACATCATTAATCCAAGCTTCATATCCACAAGGAAAGTGACAATGAATATGGGCTCAAAATTCAAATTCACAGAAAACACAAGGTAAAAAGCCACTATGAATGTCAATGATCTCTCAAGTTTTTAAGGGACTAGAACAAGTTTTTAAGGACTTTTATTTATGACTATATTCTCCCTAAATGCCTGGTATCTTATTTGCAGAGGGCATTTAACATTTAAATAACTAATTAACTAGCCAATATGTAATTAACTATTTAACATTTAATTAGATTAATTAACTAACACATGATCAGGATGTAAGTCCATTAAGTTATACATAGAGAAAAATATAGCCCATTTTCAAGTTACTCAAGCAATCCATTATAGTTAACATGGTAACATCTTTCTTCTACAACAGCTCTCTAGATTTTTAAGGCGTTATAGACTACCTCTTAGTTAATAACATGATTAAGATAAAAACTTGGAGAAGGGCATGGCAACCCACTTCAAGACTCTTGCCTGGAGAATCCCCATGGACAGAGGAGCCTGGTGGGCTACAGTCCATGGAGTAGCAGAGTCACACACAACTGAACGACAGCACAAGCACAAGATAAATACTAGAATTCTGATATTAAATCAGCAGGTCTAGACATTAAAAAATAAATCTGCCCTTAGTTATATCTGACATAATTTGATTAGCTTTTAGCAGCATTTTCATAAACCCAGAGAATCTTTAAATAGTAAAAATCATTTTTTGGTGGTGGCAGCAGTAAGGGGGAATCTCTTTGAAAATATAAAAACTCTCTGATTCTTAATTTGTGATTTATAGATGCTTGTAACTAAAGATAAACTTTGCACCTATTTTCCCTAAAAAAAAAAACTTCTGGATATTACATTTAGACTACTTTAAACATGCTATAAATAAAGATGGACTCAGGAAGGGGAAAGAACAAGGCAAATGATTAAAAAAAAGACTAACAAAAATATCCAGAAATTACACAGAATATTATATAGGTCTATATGTGACAACTGAGTTAGAGGCTTGACAAGAGCCTCCATGTCTATGTGGAGAAACTCAAAGCTTATAAATGTATTTTGCTTGGAGGGGAGCATATAAGTACCAACAAGATATTTAATATTCCTGTGATTAGTCACTCAGTATACAATAAAATTTACTCAGAGAAGAGAATGTAATCTAAGGCAGCCCAGTCACACAAAAAAGAAAGCAAAGAAAGAGAAGCCAAATATGAGGAACTGACCAGAAGTTAATAAAATAAGACACATCATACTTGGACACTCTGCTTTAATATTTTAGTGGGCATATGCATTCCAAGGTGTGAGCAGAAATCCCAGCGAAACAATGCACATGACACCAAGCGCAGGACTGCATTTCCTACTTAAGAGGGAAAAGCGGGGAAGTGGCTGAACCAGTGCTCAAAGCGACACTGTCTGACTCAATCCGATACTCTTCCCACACCACTACACTGGCCTCCATGAATAACTCTCTCATGCAAGTAAAAGGATTTCAAATAAACTCAAACAGAATGCATACAGCACAGTTAGATGCAACCAGGAAAACACCAATGACTTACGCAAAAACTGGTCTCACAGCGTTATTCATATTCCCAAAGCTCGCCCGGCCCAGCAGTTCTCTGAAGCAGTTTTCAGCCAGCACAGCGGGATTCTCTTCTTTGTCTGCTGCTGAAGGAGAAGGAGGAGGGCCTATGCGACTGGGAAAAAAAGAGAAATGAAGACAAACAAATCAATGCAAGACTTCTGACACCAGTTCTAACAGTTAAACAGAAGAGATTTGACTTCTCGGAATTTCTAGCATGACATTTTCTTTTTAACCTCAAAATAACTTTAGAGCTTAATTTTACTTCATGAATTCAACACCTTGAAGCTGATCATATAATCTTTCAAAATGGGAGAACTAAATTCAGTTGTACTAACTTGTTTCTAACTAATAGAATATATTTTCCAAAGGCAAAATACTCAACAATTGCTATTTTGTAAAGTTCCTACAACTTCTCTACATTTAGAGCATAGTCTCAGTAAGAAAAAAGTACCCAAAGATCACCCAGTTTAACTGTAAGAGAGCAAAAATAAAATCAAGTAGAAAATTATGACACTGTAAATAAAAGCTAACTAGAATACCTGTAAATCTCCTCAGTGCAACACCTGTAAATCTCCTCAGTAGACATTATTTGTTCATATTTAACACTTTATATCATGTACAATAATAACAAAGAAAAGCGTATCTGTGGCACTGGGATAAAACCATGAAAAAATACAATTTCTTAAAATTTGTCAACCAATTTAACTTAATCCTGTACCTCAAGAGCCATAATCATGGGCAATCAGTTCTCAACCAACTAGGTACCTTCAGAAAAACTAACCTCAGCCACAATGCCAAAACTAGGAAAAATATAGAAGGTGTTAAAATATATCAAGTTTCACACTTTAGGTTTCCAAAGCTCCAGACAGTCACATTTAAGAAATCTAGTGTAAATATTTTCTGTAATTGTTATAAATTTCAGTAAACATATTAAGTGTCTACAGAGTTACCAATTTCATCTTTCCACTTCCAGACCATGTTTACTTTGGCATTGCACACATAATCATCAAAACTACAAATAAAGCTAAACTTTTACAACTACAGAATTAAATACCTTTTAAATTTGATTCAGACTTTCCCTCTTTAAACTACAAGAAAAGGGAGATCAGGAAATAAGCCAAACTGGAAAACACTGCTTCTAAAACTTGGTTGTATAGTACCTCTGTGTAAGGCAACAGAAATCTGCCAGGAAAGCATGCTTATGGCATCTGAAAAAGGAGAATAAGCATGGACTCCTAAATGCAACAGGTTACCGGTGTGTGGGGAGCGGAGGGGGTCAGCATATGCCCCAAAACAATATTCCATGCCAAAATATCTTAGAATAAATAAGAAATAGTCTAGTATTTATGTTGAAAAAGCATAGAGAGTGAATAGCAGCTGCTTAACTCCTTATGAAAAAGCACCTTGGATCTCTAAATAATAAAAGTTCAGTTCATAATCTCTATTTCTTACACTTGCAGCTTAAATGGTACTAATTCAAATGGCAATCTAGACTGCCCAATAATAAGCAGCAAGTGATAATTTATTCTAAAAGAAATAAAGCCTTAAGTGTCTGAGTAAGAATCTGTGGTTTACTCACCCTAATGTGGTGACTAAAGATGATAATTTTTTCACAAAGGACATATATTTAAACTTACTCAAGTTTAGGAGACTACTATATACATAATACTAAAGATAAAACATTCTTATCCAAACAAGCAAGCACACATACACCCATACTAAATAACACAGCCCCACCCTACCATCTTTATTCAATACCTGTCAGCCTCTTCTATCTTTTGCATGTTGAACAGCAGGGATGGAACAATTTTATCCATATGCTGAGGCTCCCAAATGGTAGCCCGAAGTTCATCATTTACTGTTTTACGAACCACACCTTGAATACCTCTGATTCCAGCGATTCGGATTCTATAAAAAAAGAAAAAAAAAAAAAAATTCAGTCATGAAAAAAGTTATTTAAATAAGTTTGTTAGCTTAGTTAAGGGAATAGATGTTAAATAAATACTATTATCTCAAGTCAATAAAACAAAAATAACACTTAATAAGTCTAAGAAATTAAAATTTCAAAAATCTAAGATGGACAGAGATATGGCAGTTCCAAAAGAAAACTGACTTTTAATATCATCTTTTTGTAATCAGCATTTAAAGTTAAAAAGGACTGTAAAATATAGGGTTAGTCTATGTGTCAGTTTTCAATAAAATAATTAATCAAAAGAAATAGATTCTCCTATATTCTCTCACATAAAGCATACCAAAGTTTTCTCAGGTCAGTCTTCCAAGGCAATAGAAATAAAAGCAAAGATAAACAAATGGGACCTAATCAAACTTGTAAGCTTTTGCACAGCAAAGAAAACCATAAATAAAACAAAACGACAACCTACACACTGGGAGGAAATATTTGCAAATGATGTAACTGACAAGGACTTAATTCCCAAAATATACTAACAGCTTATACAACTCAATAATGAAAAAACAAACAACTCAATCAAAAGATGAGCAAACCTAAATAAACTTTTTCTCCAAAGAAAACATAGAGATGGTCGACAAGCACATGACAAGATGCTCATCATTGCTAATTATTAGAGACACACAAATCAAAACTACGAGATACCACCTCACACTGGCCAGAATGGCCATCATTAAAAAGTACACAAATAACAAATGCTGGAGAGGGTGTAGAGGAAAGAGAAGCCTCCTAATACTGTTGGTGGGAATGCAAACTGGTGTGGCAGCTATGGAAAACTCTATGGAGGCTCCTCAAAAACTAAAACCAGGGTTGCCATATGATCCAGCAATCTTACTTCTGAGCATATATCTAGAGAAAAATATAATTTGAAAAGATACATGCACCCTGATGTTCACTGCAGCGGTATGTGCAATAGCCAAGCCATGGAAACGACCTGAATGCTGTTTAGGTGCTCACTGACAGATGAACAGACAAAAGATGAAAGATAGATATATACATAAATAGATAAAACACACACACACACACACACAATGGAATGCTACCAGCCATAGAGAAGAATGAAGTAACAGTATTTGCAGCAACATGGCTGGACCTAGAGATTATTACACTAAGTCAGTCAGAAAGAGGAAGACAAACACCATGTATCACTTACAAGAGGAATCCAAAATGTGACACAAATGAACTCATCTTTGAAACAGAAATAAACTCACAGATAGAAAGAGCAGCATCTGTGACAGCCAAGAGGGATGGGGTAGAATGGACCGTGAGTCTGGGATTAGCAGATGCAAACTATTATACACAGAATGAATAAACAAGGTCTTTTATACAGCACAGAGAACTATACTCAATATCCTGTAATAAAACCATGACAGAAAAGAATATGAAAAATTATATACCTGTAACTGAATCACTGTGCTATACTGCAGAAATTAATACAACACTGTAAATCAACTATACTTCAATAAAGTTTAAAAAAGAATTAGATTTTTCTGAGAGGATGATGATAATTCAAACTAATGAGGATCAGATTCTCTCCCAGTCTTGCCCAGAAGCCTCAGCAGCTGAGTGAGAGCAGGATTTTGCCATCCTGACCACCCTTAATGTGTCCTCAGCCTGCCCCTTCATGGCTTCTCCCCGAGAAGCTCTCCCCGCCGAGTCCACCGAGATGGAAGACTAGGCTGGTTCCTTTAAAGGGATGACATGTGAGCTAACAAAAAGGAATGCGGATGATCCAAGCCATGTACACACTACACGTCTGTGTGTCCTGACACATACACATTACGGTATGTAGACAGGTAACATTTTGAGAGAAAGCTGCCGTCTCCTCCCTTCTCAATTCAAAGGCCTCAAGTTTCTCCAGCTCTTCCTCATTCTTCTTTAAAAATAAAATCTAATCTATCAGTTCAAGGATGGGAAGAAAAGTAACCAAGAAACAGCATATAAAATCTGGGGAAAGAACAAGCTCACAAGCAGAGCTAAGCTGGTAGCCCATCTTCTCTGAAACACCTTCATTCTGACCAAATGTGACTGTTATTTACCCTCCTTTATAGCTGCTAGACTTCCCTGGTGGCTCAGATGGTAAAGTGTCTGCCTGCAGTGAAGGAGACCCAGGTTTAATCCCTGGGTTGGGAAGATCCCCTGGAGAAGGAAATAGCAATCCACTCCAATATTCTTGCCTGGAAAACTCCATGGACAGATGAGCCTGGTACGCTACAGTCCATGGGGTCGCAAAGAATCAGATATGACTGAGAGACTTCACTTTCACTTAGCTACTACCTGAAATATTCGCCATTAGAAGTTTACTCAGCTTATCCAGGACTGTATCCAAAAGCTATAAAATAGGTTTAGAGACTGGAGGATGAGGGCAAGTGGGTGACATTGCTTCACAAGCCCACGGGGAAATAACGCACGCCTATAGGAGTAGCGGGTGGAGAATAGGATGTGGCAGTAATAGGGCACTGAACAGGTGAGGAAGTGAACATGGAGACAAGGCAAATTCTGCCTCGTACGAAGCTGGATCTGTTCATGCTGTTCTCTTAGAACAGTCTTGAGAGATTCTGCAATCACAAAGGGATTACTACAAAGTATGTGCCAAGTCAAATATTTTATGAAAATCTTGAAGTATCAGTCCCATTTCCTACTGGCCATGACCTCTAATTTTATTTGATAGTGTATTGCTAAAAATAAAGGGATTTCTAATAATAAAACAAAGCCATGAACATATTCCATGAAAAGTGAAAGAGAAAGTATTAGTTGCTCAGTTGTGTCCAACTCTTTGCGACCCCATGGTCTGTAGCCTGCCAGGCTCCTCTGACCATGAAATTCTCCAGGAAAGAATACTGGAGTGGGTAGCCATTTCCTTTTCCAGAGGATTTTCTTGGCCCAGGACTGAACCCAGGTCTCCTGCACTGCAGGCGTCTTCTTTACCATCTGAGCCACCAGGGAATGAGATATGAGAAGAAAATAGAGCTTGACTGGGGTGGAATAGAGGCGTTGATATTTAACAAATAAAAGGTGGCCAAGGGAGGATTCTCATAAGATGACACCGGAGCAGAAATCTGAACAATGTGAGGTAAGAAGCCATAAGGAAGGTATCTGGGGAGTTGTTCTAAGCCAGGAGGCCACTCAGTCCAAAGGCTCTGGGGAGAAGTGTCCCTGATGTGCTCACACAAGCGAGGAGACCTACGCACTGGATCAGCGTGAAAGGGGGAAGAAATGACAGGATCTAACATCGATGAGGGGAGCATTCAAGGGGCATTCTGGGCTACAGTGGCAACTGCATTTTATTCTGATCCAGTTAGGAAACCACTCTCAATTTTGCTGCTTCAGTCAGTTCTTCTAACAGCAATGAAAAGCTGGACTTTAGGAAAAAAACATACATTTCCCATCTTCTTTGGTAATCATTATGTAAGACATAAACACGATATTCATCAATAAATTACTCCATGACTATAAATTATAAAACAATACATACTCTGTTCGTGTTTCTGGATCACTATGATAGGAGTGACACATGGCACTGAAGCGAGATACAAAAAAGTCGTAACGTCTATGATACGACGGTGTGTCTTCTTCAATATTTGCAAATTTGACAAACTAAAAAGAATAACAATAAAGTGTATTATCACCTTTTTCGAAGTGTAGAAAAAATACATTTATTTTCATTCACTATTTGTTACATCAATAAGAAATATCCAAATAAAAAGCAAATGAGATATGAAATATCATAAAGTTATGTCACATATACACAAAAGGAATTTTTTAATAACAAACTTCACAAAATCAAGAATACAGCATTGTGAATGTTAACTATAACTTTCTGATGCAGTTTCTTTGGAGTGAGGGAGTGCTTGCTTTGAAGCTCTTCTGCATTTTCCGGATGCTGGCAATGTTTTCGTGATAACCACAGCCAGGTCCAAACCTTCAGGAGTTCTACTTCTTAAATCATAGGTAGGACATCTTGACAGCTGTTGTATAACACATGAATGAATATTTATACAAACAAGATGGGACAAGAAAAAGGGCTCTAAGCTGAAGAAAACATCACCAACACAGTAGAGAAGAAAAAGACTCAGACAGTAAAATTTATTCTACCTCTTTTTAAAAGATTAAAAAGAGAGATATGCATATGTTTAGGAAATTTTAAATATCCTACATGAGTCACAAACCCAACCATATGATCCCTTAATATGCATCCTTTTTTTCTTATTTGCTTTCTCATTTATTTGGTGACTTATTGCTTCTAAATGTCCTGGGAACAAAATTAAAGTAAGCATAAACTTGAAAAAATAAAAGTATGATACTAAAAGTATTTTAAATTAATTCAGCCAGAGCCAAGTCATCTGTTTTAAATAATTTCATATGACTCATATGATTTAAAAAAAAGGCCACAAATACCACACCAGGGGGTTCCATCCCTGGTCTGGGAAGATTCCACATGCGGCAGGGCAACTGAGTCCGTGCACCCAACTCCTGAGCCTGCGCACTCCAGAGCCTGTGCCCCGCAGTGAGGAGCCACAGCATTGAGAAGCCCACTTAAGGCAAGTAGAGGAAGCCCACATGCAGCAACAAAGACCCAGCACAGCCAAAAAAAAAAAAAATACAAAGACTACTAATAAACACAGAAGTCCTGAATCGGTCATGTTTGAGAATATTTTTTTAACATTCAATTTTCAGTGTTTGACAACTTAGCACCCAAAAGAAATTAAAATCAGACTTCCAGGAAATACTATATAAATAATGTTGGTCAAGATAATATAGCATTTCACTTAATACAATTCACTCAAATCAAAAGTAGGTAACTGGAGATGTTTGTCTTTTTTTCAAATGAGTCATTAAGGAATTCTAATGGCATTGCTGACTTCAAGTGAAGAAACTTCTGGAGATTTACACTAGAACTCCTTTGCCCCACAGCCATTAAAACATTTTCCCTAAACATACAGGATGGATGAATGACAAGGTCCTACTGTACATCAGTATAGGAAACTATATTCAGTATCCTGTGATAAACTGTAATGGAGAAGAAAATGACAAAGTATACATTATATATATATAACTGAGTCACTTTGCTACACAGTAGAAATTAACACAATGTTGCAAATCAATTATACTTCCATAAATTAAAAAAAAAGTTCCTCCTAGACATCCCTCACCTAACTGTAAAGGAAGTAGGAGAACCATAAGTGGCTACGCTGACTGAAATGGAGCCTGTCACACCACCTAACTGTATGTGGAAATACCAATAGTTTCCCTCTGAAACTAACGGACAAAATCATACTAAGGGTTTTCATACGGGGATTTTATTTACATAATCTAGGTTAAAAAAAGGAAAATGGTATATTACTACCAACAATAATAACTAGGTTTTCAAACAGGGATTTTATTTACATAATCTAGGTTAAAAAAAGGAAAATGTTATATTACTACCAACAATAACAACAGTGCCATACACTGTTTTAAGAGCTTTATATTAACTCACATCATACAACAATCCTATAAGATTGGTACTATAATTATCCTCGCTTCACAGATGAAAAACTAAGGCAAGGAGCGGTTAAATAACTTGCCCAAGATACACAGCTAGAAAGTGCTGTAGGCATAGTTCAGAGTAAGGCAGTCGAACCCTAGAAGCCGTGTTGCCAGTCAGCACCCACAGTTCCTAACCATGAAACAGCTGTCTGCAAGCAACAGCAGCTAACAGATGACTCTTCTGTTGAGAAGAATCTGGATGGAAACGTGTAGATTGGTTGAATGCCCGAAAGCTTCCTCAGAGATGAAGCTGGAACTGAGAGACTGAGGGTGAAGGTGATACAATGAAACTAAAGACGAGGAGAAAGGTTATCACTGTATTTTATTTTCTTTATTAGGTATGCCTTCCCCACCCCACACATGTTTAATAAACTACAGTTCCGGATAAAAGAAAATGAACGTTGTTAGCAGAAACAGTTCAGAAGCAGTGTTAGAAGGCCGGGGGGGGGGGTAGGGGGAGGTTGTGAGGGCACACGGACCCCTTCCACTTATGGCCAACTGAGTTTCTACTACTTCTTAAGATTCGTAATGTCCCAGATTTCACACAGAGCAACAATAAAACTTTGAGACAAAATGTTCTAATCATCTACAACTGTACTGGTTGCCCAAATACCCTGACCAGAGCATCTGCCTTTACCAGATAAGGACACTAGAAGAAGACTTAATCCAAGTTATGGTAATTACTCTTAAAATTAGAACCGTTTACTTACAGAATTTGTTCCAAGAACTTAATAAAACTTTGAGACAAAATGTTCTAATCATCTACAACTGTACTGGTTGCCCAAATACCCTGACCAGAGCATCTGCCTTTACCAGATAAGGACACTAGAAGAAGACTTAATCCAAGTTATGGTAATTACTCTTAAAATTAGAACCGTTTACTTACAGAATTTGTTCCAAGAACTTGAAGCTTTGGTTCCCCTGATTCCAGCAGTTTTGCTACCATATGAAGAAAGCTTTCTACAAATGGCTTGATGCTTTGAGAATGGCAGGCCATAAGAAGTTGGTCCAATGCCTCCATAGCAATTAAGACATACCTAAACATAAGAGAAAAGTAACATCAGAGCATCTCTAGCTCTCCAGATTCTCCTCAGCACACTCATAGGAGTAATTACAATAAATTTATTTAAATGCACAGAACAGAGAAAGGCAAACTTAGCAGCATCTGAGCGAGAGCCTAATCCTCCCACGACACTAAGGATGTTGGGGTCATAAAATGACCCTCAGGTGGGAGGAAACAGAGACCAGAATGCACTCCTCCACTCTCTTCTCGTCTGCAAAACCTCTCCCAGAGCTGCTTCCACATTAACTTCCCGTGAATGTTTTTGTAAACACAAATATTCTCCATTTTCCAGATTTTTAACCATATTTCTCTGCATCTGACCCAAAACAATTATAAGAAATGAGCTTAAATTTCTAACACAATCTATTTGTATTTATAAATATGAGTATATAAAACAGTATCAGCAATACTGTAAGGAAAGGTATAAATTTTACCTTCCAATTCATCAGATTTTAAAGCTTGTACTAAAAGTTAAAATTCAGACTTTAGGTAACTTTGCTTGAAAAAATGACCATAAGAACTATTTGTATCAAGACTCACATCTGTAGCAAATGCTCTAAATGGTAACAGTGTGAAAGCAGAGAAAGCCAGTATATCATTTGGAAAATGGAATACACTAAGAAACCAGGATCACAAAATGATAAGAGTATTTATATACCAAATTGCAAAGAAATTACTGTTCAAGCACAGAGAATGGATTAAGATGGTAGTCCTTTACTTATGGGTCAATGTATAGCTAGCACAGTTCACATCAGCATGCCTGCTCAGAATTTATATACTCTGAACCTACTATAATATCTAAGCCTAAACATAGCTCTCTTTTATTGCTCCTCTGACAGGCAAAACTGGAGCTGTGCTAAAAATTAATTTGCTAACAGAATTTCTGATAGTTTCCAATTTTGAGACTGATTTTTAAAGTATAGTACTGCACTGACAGACCTTTAAGGGAATCAATTTCTACTATTCCCATTAGGGAAGTTTAAAAATCAGTTGATGCTTAAACAAACAACTCTTTTAACTAACATGAGTTTATTCTTAAACCTGACTATGAGGAAAATAATACTTGCTACAGCATCTATTTGGTATAATACATATTCTCGTATGATATTACAATGCTTTATTCTCCATCTATTATCTTTGCCTGCCTAGATGGCAAAATAACTTATAGGATGATTTAGCCTAGGAAGAATTTTCCAAAGATATCACATTAGTTTTCTTACCCAGTACGATGTCTGACAACATCCCTGCTCAACCTTTCTGCCAGGTAAGAACCAATTCGATCCAGTTTCTCTGGAGCAGATACAGCATAAAATGTCAATTTTTCCATATCAGCCTTAACAAGGCCATCCTAAAAATAAAAACAACAACAAGTGAAATAGGTTCTACTTATGCCTGTATTTCCATGCTTAGTGTTTGTATTTCTAAGTGCTGCTTGCTTCTCATCCCCCCTTTATGGATTGGAAATTAATCCCCATTTACCCTGAGCCTGCCTGGATACAGTCTCTTTAGTGCTAATCACCATTCTGGATATGTAGAGCTTTCAAAAAGTTAAAGCACTGCCCTGTTTAGGAAAGCATACACCTTCACAAGCACTAGATCATTCTAACACCTTCCTTTATATATTAAAAACAAAAAAAAGGCTCAATTATACAATATATTGTAGTAATTAGCAGCAAAGGTTCAGTTATTTGCTCTCCTCATTAGAGCACTCTTTGAAGGCAGGGACTATGACAGGTAGACATATACACTCTGGGCACTGCTACTGGGTCCATTTTGGACACAGGAGATTTTTTTGTTTAATAAGCTAAAGATAAGAAATGTTGTCAGCTGGGTTTATGGTTGCCATATGTATGCAAAGTTCATGTAAATCTTTTTATTACATCTTATAGATTGCTCAAGTAGATTTTTTCTAAATGTCTGGCACAAATAAAAACTCTTTGTGTAACCATTCTCCAACTGACCCATCACCACTCTCATAACAAAAGTGTTCAAAGCTCCCTCACTGCCAGTAAGATAAGTAGATTTCTTATCTGTTATTCACATTCCTCCATAATCTTGCCTCCACCTTATCTTCATTAGCGGCATGTTTCAGATTCCTTAAAGAAATGATCTGAACATGCAGTCAATTAAATGATACTTTTGAAATTTCCAATCAGGAATTCAGGAATTGTGCACTAGTAACACTCATTATACTATGATTAGGTTATAAGAACCTCCACTTGAAGGTCCTGGTCCCAAATGTTATCTCTGACTTTATCACACCTTTTCTCTTAGGTACAAAGAAACTAATCTCTGCTTCTCCAGATGGTGTATATCCTTCCAAGTTCATTTCTTCTGTGAATCTTTGCAGAGATTGCCAACTCAGAGTGAGTGATACCTTCCTGATTTAAAGGCAGAAACTTTACCCCTGTTTTACTTAACATTTTACTTTCTAATTTATGCACTGTGATTTAACATTTAGTATCCTTTCACTTTATATCAGTGGATGGAAAGCTTAAGGCAGGTACCGTATCTTTGAGTTACTTATATGCTATGAATTATCCAGGATATCTGGCAGCCAATATATTTAACTGATTCCAAGTCCAAGTTCAAGTGAAATCGCTCAGTCATGTCTCTTTGTGACCCCATGGACTGTAGCCTACCACGCTCCTCCATCCATGGGATTTTCCAGGCAAGAGTACTGGAGTGGGTTGCCATTTCCTTCCCCAGAGGATCTTCCTGACCCAGGGATCGAACCCGGGTCTCCCCCATTGTAGGCAGATGCTTTACCATTAGCCTCAGTTAAACAGATTAGCCTTCATACAGTTCCTTAAATCAGATTTGATTAAAAACAAGATATAGCTCATAAATTGTTAAGATAACCACAAAGTTTCTACAGTTGGCTACCTTTTAAAATAAAGCAACCTCTGGAACTCAAACCCACGTAACATTTTTTTGTTCCTATCTAACACTAGACTAAAGGAGTCTTAGAAAAGTTAGTGAAGTCGCTCAGTCATGTCCGACTCTTTGCGACCCCATGGACTGTAGCCTAAGACGCTCCTCCGTCTATGGGATTTTCCAGGCAAGAAAACTGGAGTGGGTTGCCATTTCCTTCTCCAGGTCTTCCCAACCCAGGGACTGAACCTGGGTCTCCCACATTGTAGGCAGATGCTTTACTGTCTGAGCCACCAGAGAAGTTCTCTAGAAAAGTTAAGACAATGTCAAATAAAATCAATCAAACACAGCTGCTTTGAAGCCTGTAGTCTTCCATAAAAAAGTAATTTTTATGAAAAATTAAAAAGCACTTAAGTAAAAAGAGAACAAACTCTGCCTGGAACATTCTCCCTTTACTTCTCAATTCTCTTCTGAAAACGATGTGGCCAACCCTATTTATTCTTTGGATCTTAGCCTGGATTTCACTCCTTCAGGCATTCCTTCTTCCAAGTCCAAATCAGGTACCATTCCCACCTACTCCAGCAGTACCCTGTACTTCACTTCTCTATCACAGCATTCTTTCACATAATATTGCAGTTGCCAATTTACTTGTCTATGAGCTTGGTGAGAGCAGAAGGACATGTCTGTATTCACAGCTGTGTTCTTGGCATTTTGTAAATAATCTGAGACTAGGTCATAAATTTACGAACTATACACACTAAGAACATCACCTGTCCATCATTCTGAATATATGCCTAACCTAAGAAAAGATTTTGAAAAGCAGTCAAGCAAGCATGGATCATTTAAAGGTTAAAAAACAGAGAAGCATAAAAATAGTAGTGTACATGATGAGATTTGGGAGTAAAAGTAGAGAAATGAAATTAGGGAAACCTTAGGGAGATCAGCGGGGGGAAGGATGGGTCAGCAAAGAGAAGGATCAGTAGATGTAGATCAAATTACTTTTGGATCTTCCGGGAATATGTTGTCCACCAGGCGTTTGTAGCGAGGACGCAGAGCAGAACAGCAGCAACACACTCCTGTTCAAAAAGAATAAAATCACAAAGTATGGCAATTAATCATACTGTAAACTGATCTAAAAGTTCAAGTTCTGAGTATTTATGGATTACTGAAAACAAAGGGGAAAAGTTCCAACAGCCAGAAACAGAAATAGGTATGCAAATTCAATTATTAAGTAAGAAACGAAAAAGTCAAATTTTTCCTCCCCTTCCCAAAGACACCAGGTCAAAATGAACATTGTAATGAATTATTCCAGAGTTTCGAACCAAACTGTTCTGGAGTGTGTGTGTGTGTACCTGCATGCATGACTACCAAATTCACCCTATAAAGTATATATGTAATTGGTACCCGCCCCCCACTTCCTTTCTGATCTCATCTTCTATTACTCTCTGCATCATCCCCTACTTACCTCCTTCCAAACCCCACTTTTCCTGCCAGGCCCAATCTACTCAGTTCCAGCTACAATGGTCTCAAAATAGTAGTTCGCTACACTAGGGAAGGGTAGCTGGTGAAAACAGTTAACACCTCTATCTACATGATGAATTATATAAAGAAGCCACAACAGAGAGATAATCAACCTCAAGGGAAAGTCCAGGAATTTCAAAAACTGCTCAAAGACTGCTCTGTACATTTTCCGTTGCTGGCATCTAGGAAAAAGTCATGCATTTGGATGAGAAGACCTAGGTTCACACCAATTCCTTCATTTAAGGGGCCGTGTGACCTTGAGGGAAAGCACATCATCTCACTGGAAAGAACTCTGTGAGGAGGAGGAGGAGGGATCCGTTTTCTTGTCCTACAAACTAATAACTTAATGGGATGTTGGTCTTGAGCCACTATACAACCATTCCCATGATTTATGAAACTGGGCTATGTGTATCTGTGGCTAAGTGTGCATGTGTATGTATTTAGAAACCAAATTATGGCACGAGAGAACACAAGCTAGAAGCTAAGGGAACTCAGACTTAAGCAGACTTCTACCATCTCATCGAGTAATGTTATTCAACAGACAGCTTCTCCGGATCTCACTTTGCTCATGAAGCATACATAACTCATGCAGGCAGCAGTATCATGTCAAGTGAGTGCCCAGGACAACAAAACATGTAAGACTGAGTCCAGATTTGCAGTAGAATGGAGTCATTATGCTGACAAAACAAGACAGAATTAAGACATGTGCAGCAATTTTGGTGATTATAAAGTAATGCACATACATTACTTAACATTTCCAGCAAATTAGTGAGATATTGTTATCACTACCACTTTACAAGAAACTGTAGAAGAACCGACCAAGTAATTTACTCAGCAGCAATGGCTAGGTGAGAATCCAACGCCTAACTCTGAAACCTTATGCTTTTTCCACGAAACCAATGATACCAGTGGTCAAATGAATCAACACGCAGATGTTTCATTTGCACATACTACTTCCTGAACACCACATCAGATGCCACAGACACAGGAAAGTATAAGAGTCAAGATCTCTCCCCTTGAGTTTATAAACTGTCATAAAAAATAGTGAATAATTCAACAGCATATATTTAGGCACCACATGCAGATAATATAAAATGCTGTCTACTGTTCAGGATGTTTTCTACTTTAAAAGGAGAAAAAAATTCCAGAGTCCATTAGGGGATTTTTTTTTTTCAGACTAACTCCAAAATATCTGAACTATTTTTAAAGTCCAAAAGCAAAACACAGGTCTGATTATTAGAAAGAAAAGCAAGGGTAAAGCAAAATAAGAGAAAGTCATATTCCTGTGTCAATTATACCTAATATAAAAATACTTCAGATGAATATTAATATACAGAAATAAATTAAAATCAAATATGTATCAAGTGATTAACTTACACAGGGCACTGAGCTGGGTATTGCAATGATGAAAGAAGCTTATAACTTGATAAGAAGATTAGTAGGAATACTTTGCTACACTAATGCAAGGCCAAATATAGAAAATTCAAATTGCTATTACGGCAAGGAGACTGGAATGGAATTGAAAAACAACTCCCCAAGGTTCAAGTTTCCTGTTAGAATGATAAATTATGTAATTTACAATAGACTAAGGATTCTTAATAAGGTATTAAGTCTCATTTACATTGACACTTGCTGATTTTATACACTGTTTTTAGTTTTAAAAAAGCTTACAAAAAATGGGGACTTCGGAATACACGTAATATCCAATTTTCACTTTGAAGAAGCATAGGGTCTATTAGAGGAGAAAGATGAGAAAAATGACAAAATGCCCAATAGGGGGTTAAAGGGCAGAGGCTCTGGAGTCAGCCAGGTCTGAGGCGAACCCAACATCTTTTACTGCCCAGTTAGGCAGGCACATTATTTTCCCTTATCCTACCTACGTTTCCTCATCAGTGTAGTGACACCTTCTTATATTTATTGGGAAAATGAAATAAAATTATATGTAAAGTTCTTACTAAAAGTGTAACATTTGGTAAGCATCCAACAGATGGGTAGTTATTATTACTAATGCTATATGAAAGTGGAGGACAGAGGAACTTGGCAAGTTATAGCCCACCGGGTTGCAAAAGAGTCGGACAAGACTGAGTGCCTAAAAAAAATAAGAACTACGATCAGGGTAACTGAGGTGCGTGAGGGCCCTTGAGACAGTATTCCCAACAGTGTGAAAACCTTTGCTGAGAATTAATCATCTAAACATCCAACAAATTCTCTACGTGGTTCACAACAAGCTTTCGATAACCCGAGTCCAAGGGGATGACTGCTTTTTTCTGAACATGATGTGTGCAGCACTGTACTAAGTACTTGGCAGCATTACTCACGCACTCCTGCAGTGACTCTCTGAGAGGGTTAGCAGCAACTTTGTTTGACAAAGGAGCAAAGGTGCTAAGGGAGGCTCATTTATTTGTCCCATATCCCATATCGTACAGCTGGTACACACAGAGGAGCAGAGATTCCAACCAGACATGATGACTTTAAAGGGTAACTGCCACACTAAACTGCTGTCCATGGGGTCACAAAGAGTCAGACATGACTGAGCGACTGAATAACAACAAAACTCAAGGACTGGATGCTTTCTAAACTCCTTTCAACACTTTACTCTCCACAAACCATGCCCAACGGACACGACTGCAAGAGCGAGTCTGAGAGACGAGGAGTGCCCTGCCACGGAGGGAAATACACAGTCACGGTGCGCTTCTCCCCAAGCCCAAACAAAAACAACTTCCCGACCTCTTACTGTACATGAAAACCAACCAATCAAGAGACAGAGCTGAAATGAGGTTAAAAAGCTTCAATTTACTCAGGTTTCTAGAAAATGATAACACTGAAGGCAATATGAGGTGAAAGTGAGTGGTAACTGTAATCACAAAAAACAGAACTCTATCGGCTATTTTAAATAAGAGAATACTGTGTTTACCAACATCACAAGAACAAGTGAAATGAAGGCACTGGACCTACTCAGGCACAGAAGAGTGCGGGGCTCCCCTGTCGCAGCCAGTTCATAAGGCTTTTCGAGTTCAGCTGCAGGTACCTGGACATAGTCCTTCATGTTGCAAGAGACGAATTTCCAGTCGCTCTTCCAGCTCTTAGATCCTTTTACCTCCTGTTCAGGAAGTGCCTAGTTCACTTTACTTGTAATTAAATTAGCAGAGGGTACTAGTATACTGTAACTTATCTACTTGTTGACATCAAACATAAAGCTATCAAGAACTTGATAATATCCCTATCGAATTCTGCTAGCAGGCCAAATAGCTTAAACAGATATGGTTAAACTACTGTATTGCTGGTTTACTAAAGATAGATTTTTATACAGTTTGAATAAGTAAATAAACCCATTTTCTATTTTTTTCCTTAAAGTTTTTAATTCTTCCTCATCCTAGCTTCCCATCCCTTCCAACAAACTCCTCACTTCTCGACCTCTTCCCAACTTTCTCTTTTCCAAAGGAAAAAGGGGGCTAAGCGTAGCATAGAGAGGTTCCAGCAACTGGCAAGTCTAAGCAGTAACTTCCTTTAAATTTACTTCTAACACATAAAGGAGAAGGTAATTCACTATTCTCCTCCTGTAGCATACGGAATTCAGAACTTGACTTACGATATAGTACAAGAAACAGGAAATCTCAAGTGGGTAACTGAACTATGGAAAAATTGAACTGGGGCATAGCTGGAAGGAAAAATTATGACCAAGAAGGTTGCAAGCTGTGTATTACAGCGGTGTGCAGACAGGCTCTGGGGCAATCTGTTCAATAATGCTCTCTGAGCCTTAGTCAGGAAACAGAAAAATCCTTCTGCCAATCTCTCAGGGTTAGGAGTACTTAAAAAAAAAAAACAAACAAACCTGCCTGGAATGTAGAAGCCACTTTAAAAACACTACACACACACATTTATTTTAGTAAATTTTGCATACTCCTAAATTAACCATTTCTTCTTTAGAGATACCCAAGATATGGGAATTCACCAGTGTCTCCTAGTGTGATATATACTGGCCTCTAGAATCCTCCTTCTCTGATGGTGAGGTGTTATGAATAATTTCTAACCCATTCTGAGCCAACATGCATTCAACAACTGCACAGAAAGCCTTGCAGCTGAGCTGACAGAGCATGGGCCAGGCGCATGAGCACTGTGAGGTGCTGGGAGAATTCGACTTCATGGGCTGTCCACCACTGAATACTGCTGTTTTGTGATGACAATCGCTTTCCTAATGCAGCTCTGTAAGTCTGGGGGTTTGGATAATTAAGACCCCTTTTAAAATAAGCTATACTTTCAACTAACTATATTACCCAATGATAATTTAAATCTAACTGGAAATATTAATGTCTCCATTACTAAATTACTAATAATTGAACAATTAGTGTTTATTATTAAACATCACCATAGCACTGGATATCTGGGAAAAAGCTATTCTCTAAAACAAAAATAGTAAGTTACTATCACTGTCACTGAAGTTGAAGAACGCTTAGATCTTCTGATGGAAACCGACTGTATTAGGTTTGTCTCTCGATCTGTTAAAGGAAAAAAATCATAGTATCCATACCTTCTACACAGCAATTATATTATCTTGGTTTGTAATTCTTATGTGTAATACATTAGGAATTTGCTGGTATATTTAGGGCTTACTAAATCTCATATTTTTAAATGGGAATAGCTATGATTACTGGATTCTGGTCCTTGTGGTATTTCTATCATTGCACCTAAAACAAATTATTGTACTTATTTATACACACATTTGTCTTTCCTACCTGAATAAGTCACATCAATACAAAGTCCATATATTTTGTTCATTGCATGTCTGGAATATAACATTCACAAAAAATGCTCCTTCACTTAACAAATGTGGACCCAAGGTTCACTGCTAAAACAAATTTAGTATCTGCTGATATGTACGATACAAATTAAAATGATAAGAAAACTGTCCACCACAAAATATTAAATAAACACCAGAACCATATAATTTCTCCAATGAATAGCTGACAATGTCAACTGAATCACTTTAAACAGTTCATGTTTTATTTTTAGACCTGGCAGATGCTATCAGTAATCAAGCTGAAAAGACCGAGCATGTTTTTCTATTCGAAGATTTTAAAAATTCATTACTTCAAGACCTCTAGCTCTGTGGTATCCAAAACCCTTGAAAAGACTCTGCATCACATATATTCTCTTCAAGGTTGAAATTAAAAGCTACTCATTCAGTTTGTGTCAGAACAAGACACTTCATACCATTAAAAGACTTAGTAATATTACAATCATACTCACACATCCCTCCCAAGTAACTAACACTTAACATGTAAATTTACATATACCATACACACACACATACATTACTTATAAAGTCTGTAATATGGACGTTACTGCTGCACTTCAACTTGGGTACAAGGCACTGTGGTAAGAACTAGAGAGAGTCAAAAAGGTAACTAACTATCTGAAAAGACAAAGATTTAAAAATTGAAATTTAGAGAGGCTCAAGAGGAAGGAGTCCCGTATATAATTATGACTGATTCACTTGCTGTATGGCAGAAACCAGCACAATACTGTAAAGCGATTTCCCTCCAATTAGAAGATAAATAAAAATTGAAAACAAGATCTGGACAACACTGGAGGACAGGAGCTATCTCATGTCAAATGGACTACAGGGCCACAGGAGTTGAGAGAGGAGAGAAAGCACTCCTAGCTCATGTGAAAGAAGGTTTCATGAAGGACATGGGAGTTGAGCTGAGGGCTCCCCCGGAGAGCGAGCAGACTATGAGAAAACTGGAGAAGCGGAGGACGATTACAGGCAGACGGAACAGAGCAAGTTTCACCATGGAGGGCGGCACACGGAAAACCTCCAATGCGTGTTCTAATGACCCAGAGCTTAGAAAGGAAGGCACCTAGGAGGTGGCACAAAGGAAGCATCGAAAAGGTCTGCTGAATAATCAGACAGGAGTCAAAGAAAAATGGGAACAAAACAGTCTTATCTTCAGGAAAGTGTTCCTTTTAAAAGGATTCTAATCCATTAGAGGAGTATTTTATTACATGACTCTTTCCGTAAGTAATTCTATACCATCTTTCTTCTCATTCTCAATTTCACTACTTGTTTTTTATTTCCAGGCACATAAACTTCATGGAAAAGAGGACAACAAAGGCGTTAAATGGAATTAAAGCTCCAATTCTTTTTTAAAAGATGGTCTTTCCACTGATTACTCAGCAGAGTAAACCTGAGCAGTAAAATATACAATAGGCATGGTTTTTAGAAAATGTAATTCTGTTAGAAGACCGCATTTGAAAACCTTTTGGAATCATCATACAGGGGGAAAAAAAAACTCCACAAAAATTAAAATAAGGAAATATAATGCTCTATTCATTTCATCTGACATTGGCTTAGTTGGCAAAGCAAATAAGAAAGGATCCACTGGATGACACAGAAACCAGAGCTGCAAACAGGAAAGCAAAGTACTGACACCTCTGTCTCCACCACATTAGGACACAAGACACGCGTTCACTTCTAAGACCAGACTGCACGACTGACCCTGCGCCACAGGCCTTCTCTCAGTGTGCCCGGGGTGGTCCTGGACGGGAGCACACAGCACCCCAGCGTCCTACTCTCTGGAGGTAAGAAACATTAGATGAGGCAGAACCGAAACTGAAATAGTAGGTGATTTTCCTTTGACAAAATACTGACTAAATGTCCTCTGTGATAATGTCAGTAGCACTGTTAAGAATTACAAAAGGAATCACATTTTCTCCATGTGTAATTTAAAAAAAAAAAGCATGTGAGAACTTTCCTCTTGAATCCACACCATGTTCTTGACTAATTATGTTGATAATTACTCTGCACAATTAATATGTTTTGGGAGAAGAGAGAATTATGTAATGGTCAAAGATAAATCCTCTCTCCCTGGCTTTCAGGAGCTCACAGTCTGACAGGACAAGATAATCATATACAAAGAGAACTGTAACTCGACGGGGTAACAGCCACAACAGAAGAGACTGCTATCGGAGAACAGCAGTGTGACCCTAACCTTCCTGCAAAAAGTAATGACTAAACCAAGCCTTAAAAAGCAGCAGCACGAATTCAGCAAAAAAGGGACGCTCATTCCAGATGTGCAGAGCCACATGTCAAGAACAAGAGTTTTCATTTCCAAACAAATCATAAAGTTCTGCAGCATGACAGAAATGGCTAGACAAACTTGTAGGAAGCTGTGGAAATCAACTCAAAGTAGAAGGTACAAAGGGAGAGGAGTCAAAAGTAACAGACAGGACAGTCTGAACAAGTGACTGGACGATGGTGTCCAATAAGGAACAGAGGAAGATAAATTTGGGGGTGGAGGGAGGGTATCAGAAAGAGAATAAATTTTATTCTGCACATGTTAAATTTGAGGTTACAAAACTAAAAGTGGGACATCTTGTAGTAGGCAAATGATTTAGGTTAGAAATAAAAATTTAAGAACCAAAAGCATATAAACAATAGCAAAACAACTAGTTTAACTAGCTGAAGTCAACAAAGAAACATAGGATGGAATTAAGAGAACTCTGCGGAAAGCAAGCATTTAAGGAATGACTAGCAGCAAAGGAAGTGAAAAGGAAGACATTTAAAGAGATAGGAAGAAAACTATAAAAAGAATAGTGATAGAGAAAACAAAGGAAAGTTTTCCAAATTGCATGCCTTCTATAAAAGTACCAATTTACATAGATAAAAGAAATAAGAACTCGAAAAAAAACGGAAAAAAAAAAATACTCTCAGAACAAGGAAAGAGCAGAAAAAGAAATTAAGAGCATTTTTAAAAAACACATGAAAGTGAAAATTTTCATATTTTACAGTAATATAAATTAAAATTTCAAGATGTGCTAAATATTTTAACCGAAAATAACGCAGTGGAAGTTTCAGAATATCCAGAATGAAAAATACTATTCTACAGACTCTACACTTGATGTGGGGAAAAAACAGACTAATCACATAGTTTACAATGATTATAGGTTCTTATTAAAAATAAAATGATGGATAATAGGAAATATCCCTTAAAAAGACCTAGTAATACATTTCATTACTATCTTAATTAGTTTTTAGTAAGATACAAGTCTTCTATCTGAAATACATAACTAGACTATGTTCTACTATATTTAGTAAATAATGAAGGATAAAAATAATTGATTAGAGTGAAATAATTGCAAAATCAAAGTTCTACTGAAGATTGGAAGGAAAAAAACTACTCCTGAAGAAAACCCCACACTTTGGTATGTGATGTTGAAAACAGGATAAAAACAAGATTCCTTCTAAAAAATCAGTAATTGAGCACTGGTTTTATTCTAGCAATAGATACAATTTAACAGAAGTTTCACATCTAAGGAAGTCTTCCAAGACTTTCAAAAAACACTGTAACTGTTTCATGTCTAGTCAACCAATCAAAAAAGAGGTTTATAAAGCCTCTACTACATGTTAAGTGCCAGAAATACAAGATGTGTGTTTTCCAAAGAAAGATACAATTCAAAAATTCTAGTTGTGACACTGTATTTGTATAAATTTGTATCATTTTCATTTGCTGCTTTCATATTTAATATCCTTTGACAGAAAATCCTCTCTATGTAATTATCTGGATGCTCTTCATCACATATCAGTGGTCAGAAGTGGAGTGGAGTGTATCATCAGTCTCTAAGAGCTAAGTATCTTACTGTTAACCAAAAGGAATTTTGCCCTATTTCATGGATTCTGCAAAAAAAGAAATGCTGTTGGATTTGACTTAACTGTAGACAGATTGTAGTATAGTATGTTTGAAGGCTACTAAATGCAACTCATAATGCTTAACAAAATCTTCATTCTTTTAGTTTAAAAAAATGTTTAGCACAGAATGTATCCGGTAATAAATGTCAAAATATCAGGTATTACCCAAATATTTAAAGGACATCATGTAAAAAAGGACTGGTCTGTGATGCCCTCAGAGGACAGAAGTCGGACAGAAGTAGTCAAAATATTATAGAACTCCCTGAGAGCTTTCTGATAGGATTATCTGTTAGCTGCTGTCCAGATTCAAACTAGAGGTTAGATTAAGTAACCAAAGATTCCTTCTAATTCTAAAAGCACATGACATTCCAACTCTACTGCAAAACAAATGTTTATGAATACTAATTATGTGGAAAGTACTACACAATGTATTGTGGAAGGTACAGAAAAGGCCAGCAATGTAAACTATTATTTAACAAGGACACATATGCTTTGATACTTCCCTTCTAAATTAACGAGCCATGCAGGTAACAAGAAAGTTGGTTCTTGGTAAACAAAACACCACGAAACAAAACCAGATGAATGTTTTAAAGCTTGAACCCTGACTCACAGTAAAAGCCTTTTATTTCTCCTCAGAAGCTGTCTGAATGTGACATTTCCAATTTGTGAAAGTTTAAAAAAAAAAAAACAAACTGACATTTCCAGATGCCTTTGAAAGGCTGTGCAGCTCATATAAAGCAAAATTAACACAGAAAGAATATGAGTACAAGACATTTCATTGAATGTCAGAAACATATTGAGAATATAATGGAAATGAACTTTTCCACATTAGGCAAATTATAAGATAGTTCATTCAGAGCATACCTACAAAAACCCAAATCACTTATTTTACAAAATGTATATGACAAATTTAATAGTTTATTTTAGCCATACACACACATTTATTTAAAGATTTAAAAAGTGAAGTCAGTTACTTTACCAAAATAAAGTAGATCTTTACCAAAGATCTCCCCAATTTACTTATACTTCATTGACAGGCTGGTCTTGGAGGTGAACCTGGATACAGTCTCTACCTTTTCAGCCTTGTTTCCCAAATAAAAACTGTGACTATTCACAGTTCTTAAAAATCAATCCCCGAACTTCTTCATTTCCACATACCATTCTATCTATATAAATATCCTATCTTCACAAAAAGTAGTACAGATTAGATGCATTCAGTAGTAAGATAATAGACATTCCAATTACAAAAGGCTCCTGGACTTGAAATCCATCGTAAATTCTAAAATAGTAGGTCCAACAATTTCAAACATAACTCATAACACTGAGATGGTCAAGAAAGTATGAGACAAAAGGCACCTTAAAAAGAAAGGAATTTTTGCAACAAGCTACTGAAGCAGGACAGAGTTGAAAGGGAAGCAGAATTCTGTACCTGGAAAACCACGGTAGTGGCCTGACAAGACAGTGGGAGGGTTCAGAATAAGGAGGCTCAAGAATATTAATTTATGATAACAAAGTTGTCCATTTTCTAGTCAGGAATACTTGGAAAATTAGAGAAATTAAACCAAGCTAATTTTTTAAAGCAACGGACAAATGGTGCAGGTTGAACTGTGTCCCCAAAAAAGATGTGCTGAAGTCCTAGCCTCAGTACCTGTGACGGTGGCCTTACTTGGAAACAGTTTTTGCACATGGCATCAAATTAAAAGGAGCTCATCCTCGATTAGGGTGGGCCCTTAATCCAAAGACTGGTCCCTCACAAAGAGAAAGATACGGGAGACACAAGGAAGAAGGCCGCGTGAAGATAGGAAAGACAAGTTCTGCTGCTACAAACCGAGGCACTCGAAGGCTTGCCAGCTGCCACTAGGGCCGCGAGAGGCAAGCAAGGATCCTTCCCTAGAACTCTGCGGGCAGCGTGGCCCTGGCCACACCTTGACTTCAGACTTCCAGCTGCCCGAACTGTGACAATACTTTGCTGTCTTAAGCCATTCAGCTTATGGTATCTTGTTATTGCAGCTTAGAGAAACTAAAACAAGTAAGATTTCATAGAATGTGTAGATCAGTAAATTCTGTATTTGCTTAAATATTAGGTATGTACCATTCCTGAAATCAGTTCAAATGCTAAAATGACTTGAAGTCAGGCTCCAGAGAATTTAGTGGCAGTGGTGGTTTAGTCGTTAAGTTGCTCCAACTCTTGCAACCCCATGGACTGTAGCCTGCCAGGTTCCTCTGTCCATGGGATTTCCTACACAAGGGTACAGGAGTGGGCTGCCATTTTCCTTCTCCAAGAGAATTTAGTAGCATACCAAATAACTGAAGCATGAAAAGACTTTTTGTTCATTTCTACTAATTTTCTTGTTGTGCTAGAGATACTTCTCTTTAAGTAAATGAATATTTGGTTTCAGTACAAGAAAAAGTGACTATGCCATCAGTTTACATCGAAGTTTAAAAAACAAGCATGTTTTAAAACACAGAAATACTGATTTAAGTAACAGAAATCATTTCACTTTCATGTCTCCATAGCTATTACAGATTGCACTGTATCCCCTGAAAAACTCATATACTGAAGTCCTCTCAGGGCCTCAGAATGAGACCTTATTTAGAATAAGAGGTAATTCAGTCAGGATGAAGTCATTAGCGGGGGCCCTAATCCAACATACCTGGTATCCTTATAAAAGGGGAAATTTTAGACAGATGTGCATGCAGGGGGAGTTCCACATGCACGTGAAACTGGCCATCTATTAACACAAGCCAGGTAAAGAGACCTGGAACACACCTTCCCTCACAGCCCTCAGAAGGAACCAACCTTGATTTCAGACTTCTGACCTCCAGAACTGTACGCCAATAAATTCTCTGTTCAAAGTCACTCAGTTTGTGGTATTTTATTACAGCAGTCCTGGTCAACCAATAGAACATCAAACACTGAATCCAAGTTCCTTAGGGCACAAACTCTGTTTGCAGGGATACAGTGCAAAACAGGAGAAAACCAGAAGACCTAACCCAATCTATCTCAGGAATATCCTGTTCTTATTTACTCCCTATCTGTCAGTCTGATTCCTTCAGAACACATTCAACAAATATTTATCTACTACATTCCAAATTTTATCTTCCTTAATGCTTATAACCGTATGAGGTAGGTATCAACATCTATAGGTTATAAATGGGAAATAAAAAAGATGAAAGTAATTTGTCCGAGGTCACACAACTAGAAGTGGTGGACCCCCTTAAGAGTCTGTGCTCTTAACAGCTTCTATACTATACTGTTTTCCTGAGATGGCTTTTTCTTTAATTTTTAAAATAATATGCACTGTTTAATACTGACTAGAGAAACACAGTCAAAATATTATGCAGCTACCCAAAGATGACACTATTGTTACCACAGCTCTCCAAGGGTATAAAAATCAAGTCAGACAGTAGAGAATGGAGAAGTGACACCCTGCCTGAGAACCTGTCACATTATAAAATGTCATATTCCCACATGTGGGCTTTCCTTATGGCTCAGCTGGGACAGAATGTGCCTGCAATATGGGAGACCTGGGTTCGAAAGATCCCCTGGAGAAGGGAACAGCTATCCACTCCAGTATTCTGGCCTGGAGAATTCCATGAGCTGTTTAGTCCATGGGGTTGCAAAGAGTCGGACATGACTGAGCGACTTTCACTTTCACTTTTCCCACTTCCAGAAATTATCTTCTTTTCCTATTATAGGTTACTCTGAGCTCTAAAATGTCCCTAAGGGTACAAGAACATCATTAAAGGAAGAATGAGAAACTTGTATTAGGCTATTAGATTGCCCCCACGAGAAGGTACTGGTGAGTTCCCAGCATACCAGAGAGTGAACAAGAGCTATATGGAGCTCAGCCACTGGAAAAAGGGAGACAGAACCTCATCACTTTACAAAATCACAGCCAAGCGACGACCGCTGTCTTAAAAGTTTTCTTACCTACTGTGACAACAAAATACTCCCAAAATTACCACAGAAAATAACAAAACATTGATATATAAATTTTCACAAAATTCCAGCAGCAAATCTGTATGTAAAGCAAGTCCCAGTTTTGAAGCCACGGCCCATTTTTACTTTATAAAAATAAGGCGGAATCCTTTGCCTTATTACAATGTGGGCATACAGAGGGAAAAGTCCACTTAATTCTCCCCTCGACAGATTAAAGCACTCATTTTGGGATTATGGCAATCTGATACTGGATGATTTCAGACTTTTAAACTTAAAATATGGAGAAAGCGATGGCACCCCACTCCAGTACACTTGCCTGCAAAATCCCATGGATGGAGGAGCCTGGTTGGGTGCAGTCCATGGGGTCACAAAGAGTAGGACATGACTGACCGACTTCACTTTCACTTTTCACTTTCACACATTGAAGGAAATGGCAACCCACTCCAGTGTTCTTGTCTGGAGAATCCCAGGGACGGGGGAGCCTGGTGGGCTGCCGTCTATGGGGTCGCACAGAGTTGGACACGACTGAAGTGACTTCATTCAGTTCAGTTCAGTCGCTCAGTCGTGTACGACTCCTTGCAATCCCATGAACTGCAGCACACCAGGCCACCCTGTCCATTAACAACTCCCGGAGTTCACCCAAACTCACGTCCATCGAGTCGGTGATGCCACCCAGCCACCTCATCCTCTGTCGTCCCCTTCTCCTCCTGCCCCCAATCCCGCCCAGCATCAGAGTCTTTTCCAATGAGTCAACTCTTCGCGTGAGGTGGCCAAAGTACTGGAGTTTCAGCTTTAGCATCATTCGTTCCAAAGAACACCCAGGACTGATCTCTTTTAGAATGGACTGGTTGGATCTCCTTGCAGTCCAAGAGACTCTTAAGAGTCTTCTCCAACACCACAGTTCAAAAGCATCAATTCTTTGGCACTCGGCTTTCTTCATAGTCCAACTCTCACATCCATACATGACTACTGGATTCCTTAGCAGCAGCAAATTTAAAATATAAGTGTAAGCTCTAATCACTGACCTATAATAAAGGGGTTAAAAAGAACTAGAATTTCAGAATCTTGCCACTCAGTATCTTTAATTTTAGCATGTCTCCTAATAGTGCAATGTATTGAATTATGAGTCCTACTAAATCAAAACCTAGGAGAAAGGAAAGATTAGGCATCCAGGAGTTGACATTTATAATCACTGCTTGGGTAATCTGTACCATTTTTGTTTCACATAAAAATCAAGTGTTACCATATACTTAATATAGGCAAATTTAATGGTATGCAAATTATGTATCTTAAAAGAGCTTTTTTAAAAAGTCAATTATTTCCATCAGTATACTTACTGTGACCTTAATAAGTATTTGTTATACTATCGTCCACAACGAAAACCTGGATATTAAACTAAAAAAGATAAAGGTAGGGCTTTCTGTACATTTTTAGCTAAGCTCTTGATACACAAACACACACACACCACCAAATCCAATTTCCGCCTTAATAAGTTAAGGCACTATAGTCCAGGAAAATAAACCCTCAAATCCTAAATCAAAAAGATATTCACTTGTCACCATTACAAAGAATCCACCATAGGCAATGACTAGGATCTTTCTCAGTGAACCACATTTGAGTTAATTAAAAATCTTCTGAATATTTCAAAAGTAGGATATGAGTTATTTCAGGCAAAATCTAAAACAGCATTAAAATTCCTCAACTGCTTAAATATTAACATATTTTTATTTCCTCATTAGTCAGAGAGTAACAGAAGTGTTAAATCTGGCTGCATGAAGCGGGAGGGCGGGGTGCTGTTTGTAACTTCCAAAATTATTTTTAGAACAAATACATTCAATATACCAACAGCCTTGATTCTTCTTACAGAGTTCACAACACCCACAGTGTCTATGCCATATGCTGAAGATTTTCATTCCAATTGAGATGATTAATTTTTATGATTAAACAGTAAAGGAAAAAACTGGGAGCACTCTAGTTATATACCTAAACAGAATATACTTTTCTCTATCTGAAGTTTGAAGACAGCAAAATGTAACAGGGCTTGCTGACAGGGCCAAGCCAACCATAAAGTTTATTTTCACAAAACTAAGCTACTTATGGCAGAAAGTGAAGAGGAACTAAAAAGCCTCTTGAGGAAAGTGAAAGAGGAGAGTGAAAAAGTTGGCCTAAAGCTCAATATTCAGAAAACAAATATCATGGCATCCGGTCCCATCACTTCATGGGAAATAGATGGGGAAACAGTGGAAACAGTGTCAGACTTTGTTTTTTTTTTGGGCTCCAGAATCACTGCAGATGGTGACTGCAGCCATGAAATTAAAAGACGCTTACTCCTTGGAAGAAAAGTTATGACCAACCTAGATAACATATTGCAAAGCAGAGACATTACTTTGCCGACTAAGGTCCGTCTAGTCAAGGCTATGGTTTTTCCTGTGGTCATGTATGGATGTGAGAGTTGAACTGTGAAGAAGGCTGAGCGCCGAAGAATTGATGCTTTTGAACTGTGGTGTTGGAGAAGACTCTTGAGAGTCCCTTGGACTGCAAGGAGATCCAACCAGTCCCCTCTGAAGGAGATCAACCCTGGGATTTCTTTGGAAGGAATGATGCTAAAGCTGAAACTCCAGTACTTTGGCCACCTCATGAGAAGAGCTGACTCATTGGAAAAAATTCTGATGCTGGGAAGGATTGGGGGCAGGAGGAGAAGGGGACGACCGAGGATGAGATGGCTGGATGGCATCACGGACTCGATGGACGTGAGTCTGAGTGAACTCCAGGAGATGGTGATGAACAGGGAGGCCTGGCGTGCTGCGATTCATGGGGTCGCAGAGAGTTGGACACGACTGAGCAACTGAACTGAACTGAAGCTACTAAGTTAAACCTTCAAGGTTCAGCACTTGACACAGTCTCCCAAAACTGCCAAAGAAACCACAGAGATTCTAAACATTTTGTATATACTCCAGGTGAGACTTTGGTAACACAACATCAAAAGCCTAGACTTCTTATACTTTATTATACATGCAATGGTTACATGTTTTATGTTAATCAAAACTCTTAAGAAGGCCATCTAATCTTTTGTAATAATTTTTTTAATGACTCATAAACCAAAATTTGATGCTACCCAAGATTCCAATCTATTACCATATTTTCCTCGAGTTCAAAGGTAAGACTTTTAACAACGAGTGAATGGAAGAAATAAAAAACACAGCAACTTTCTGTGGCATTAGACACAACGGGAGAATCTGGAAATTGGTACAAACTTGGAGTATTCATTTTATTACCGCAACTACAAACAGAAACTATTCACTCTTGAAAATTAGAAGTGAAAGCCACTACAGTCCATGGCATTCTCCAGGCCAGAATACTAGAGTGGATAGCCTTTCCCTTCTCCAGGGGATCTTCCTAACCCAGGTCTCCTGCTTTGTAGGCGGATTCTTTACCAGCTGAGCTACCTGGGAAGCCTCTGAAAATTAAAAGGGGAACAACAGAAAATCATCCCACTTTTATGGAAATACTCAAATTCTTTACCAAGGTTGAATCCAATGCAATTTTAGATGGAAAAACATGAAGAATTGGTGGAATCAACTACCGTTCCAGCAAAAGCGCAGCAGCCAAACCATATTTAATTACAGTCGCCCTTCCCTCATGTTCTTGAAACCACTGGATACAAAGCTTTTACAACTGTTTAGCCCTTAACCAGTATGTTACTGTATTCCCTATCAAGGTGGGCAACAAAAAGAGCAGCGGTATTCCTTTGCTGCTGAAAAGAGGACAGAGCCTGTTTACTCCAGGACACTGAGTAAACGTGCAGAGAGCAGTGGGTAGGGAAGGGAACAAAGAGGAGCATCATTTGCGGGGAGGAGAAGGCGGTGATCCACACTCAAGGAGCTGTCTGAGGCTCCCCGCTCCTGTCTCCAAACGCCCCCTCACTTCTTTTTTTTCTTTGAAATAAAGCAGTCCCTCAGCAAGTTTACAAGAGCATTGTATCTGCCGCAAGCAAATTCAGTTCTTCCATAAATTCACATGACAGCGAGACTCAAAAAAGACAAAATGGGATGAGAAGCTACTAATATTAGAGATCTAGATGAAATTTTTAGGTTACACATGCGGGGCTTCCTTAATTTCTACTCTTAAACTGCACAATTTAGCTTGTCTGCCCAGGAATTACAGAACAGTTTGCATACTCAGCCTAGCATAATTTGACAATTTCTTCCCCTAGCTTGGAAGCAGTGACAAGACAAGCGAATGGCCTAAGTACAGGATAGATAGTACATACCACAGTTACGATGTATGATCATCTTTAAGGCCCAAAGCTTCAAAGTAAAAATTTTTCCCTAACATTCCATAAATTATCATTATCAAAGCATCAGATCAAACAGTAAGAGACTGTCTAGCTTCTTTTTCTTGCTACATTGAAATGTTTCCAGATTCTACAACCAGATGGACTGTCCTGAGTTTTACCCAGTTCTTGCATGCAAGCATTTGTTCAATGGCATTTTGTTTTTACTCTTTACAAGCTATCCTTTAGTAATTTCATCCACAGTTACTGCTACAAATGTACCCTGAAAGTCCTGTACAGCACCACACACCTATCATACCCTAAAAAGGACTTACCTTCCATCTCGATCCTCCCAAACTGCTCGTCCTCCAAAAAGTCCCTGTATTACACCAGAGCACTTCACCCAAACGACCAAGCCTGAAATCTGGGCATCAATCCTGACTCCTCCCTCCACCCCTCACCCAACTAATCCTATGAATTGTACTTTCTCAACAATATTCAAATTTTGCACTGCAATTCATCCTGCTGTGCGTGTGCTCAGCTGCGTCCTCCTCTTTGCGATGCCACGGACTACAGCCCACCAGGCTCCTCCGTCCCTGGGATGCTCCAGGCAAGAATACTGGAGTGGGTGGCCATTTCCTCCTCCCAGGGGATCTTCCTGATCCAGGGATAGAACCCCTTGTCTCCTGCATCGGCAGGCAGATTCTTTACCACTGCACTGCTGAGTAAGCCTATGACCCAAGTTCAAAACCTGCCACTCAGTCCGCTGTACTTTAATAACCTCTAACTGCTCTCCTTCCTACCTCACCCACGTGTTCCCATTGCAACCTCTATTTCTCTTTTAGTAATTTGAGTCACTCTACTAATATATACTGAAGGTGTACCATGAGCCACTGACTATACCAAAAACTATATGTACAGTAGCAAAGAAAACCAGGATTCAGTGCCTGTAAAGCTCTCTGTCGGCTCAGCACTTGTCTTCCTCACCAGACTGAGCTTCATGAGGGCAGAGATGATGTCCAGGAAGATGCCCTTGTGTCTAGTGTGAGGCACTGCTATGCCCTTGGTGCCTACAGTAACCGACACACATTAGGTGTTGATAAGCAGGTGTTGCTTAAAATAAAATTACCAATTATATAGATGGCCTCAAAGCTGTCATGTCCCCAGCCCCAATGACTTACTCCAACTGGCTGCTGGTTATTTCCAACTGTGTGACTCAACCCAAATTGTCTTCCCCAACCCACACTCCTCTGAAACGACTCAGGCCAAGGACACCATCTGCCACTCACCTTCTTGCAGGCTCTCTCTCAACTCCAAGCACTGTTCTCAGGAGGCTTGCCATTTCCATCTTTGTGTCAGAGCCATTTACACAAGGTTCTATAAACTGGATCAACTTTTTACAGCTAGGGACTGCTTTATTCACCTCTACACTCCCCAAGCCTTGCACAGGTAGGCACTACAATCATCTGCCAAATGAAGCAATCCCTAAGAGAAATCTAACAGGAAAATAAGAAAGGCTGAAAGAGAATACTTGTGACTCTAAGAGTATACTAACAGTGCCTATGACTGAAGTGACTCCAAGGAGATGAGACAGCTCCACTCCCGGAGTGCATGAGAGCAAAAGCAGGTCAGACATCATCACTAAATGCCTCTGTTTTTGCTTCTAGGTTCCTAAGCTTTTGATTTTAAAATATCTCATGCTCCTGTCAGAGAGCATATTCTAAGACCATAAATTCCAAACTTTAAAAAAAAGCAATATTATTTACCCCCTGAAACAATGCAGAATTTCACCAACAAGACAAAAACAGAGCTGGCCCAGCTGAGGCAGGATCAGGTAGAGAGGCCACCTGCTGAGTCCCATCCGCACCCTCTCTACACAACAGGCCCTCTTATGCTTTCATGGAAGACACTGGGGAAACTCGAGCCCTTCCGGTAGCTCAAACTTGCCCTGCGCCAGCCTCCAACACGGATCAAGAGCAACACGTAATGCTCAGGAGCTAACACGGGAACCCTGTGCCGGGGATGGCGCTGTAGTAAAGGTAATACAGACAGACCCACCTGGGGCAGACGCCCGTGTTTCTTCCCCCAGACTCCTGGACCCGAGCTCTTCCATTTCAAAAAGACGGTGCTCTAAGACAAACCTGTGGCAGCTTGCCAAAGGCACTCCCATCCTTAGAAGACCACGCCAAGAAGCAGGATGGAACCAAGGGAAAAGGCAGCAGGGAACAGATTATTTAAGTCTGTTTCTGTTCTGGGCTTTGAACTGAAAAGGAAACTTGGGCCCCTGAAGTTCACGCAGTGAACTAAGAGAATGGGAAAAACCCACAGGGACCCAGACCCCAGATTTCAGTTATTACACATGAGCCTGGAGCACCCTCCACTGCAGATGCCCTTTTGGAATCAGGTGCAATAAAGGCAACAATCCAAGTAGCGATTCTGATTCCAATCACACGGTCATAAGTCATTTCTACCTCTAAAGCACAATGACATAAAATTCAACTGCATCTAAATCTCCCTGAGAGGTATTATCCTGTCCCATTTAATGGATCAAATAGTTAATAAAAATACTTATAACTAAGTTCATAAGTCAACGTATGTCAGATGTCATAAACAGATCACTCCTTTTGACTTCCTTGCTGGCACCGAAGTTTATAAGGCCCCAGGAATTGACTATAGCAAACTTGAACATGTTACATTTCATTTTTAGTGCAACCATAGCACAGAGAACTTTGTAGCGAATAGCCAAGACAGCTGTTCAAAAAGCCAATTAAATAGCAGGGGTGTGAAGAACACTTAGAATTAGCCAGCAAACTAGTGCAGCAAAAATACCCTGGAGCTCAGGTAATGAAAACAAAAAGATACAGCTGAATAACTCACCAAGAAGAAAACCCAAAATAATAGCACTGGGGAGAATGAAAGTCCTCCTGAAGACTACAGAGCAAAAGGCTTCATGCCTATTTTGAGAACAGAGCAAACTCTTCATGCAGAAGTACAATGAAAAAACCCTGAGTAGTGTTTCCTTCTTTAATAGAATTAGAATCATGCTGTCTAATAATATGCAGAAGGGAGACTGTGACAGCCTACATGGAAACAGGAGTATTAGTACTGATAGTAGCTCCTGCTGAATTTCAAGAATATGTGAGAACAGGCTCATTTCAAGGAGCGAACCTGGCAGATAGAAATGACGAAAGAATTTTGACAGGTCTGACATATTAATCATAGGAGGGATTGCCAGCATTCATTCTGTGATGATACTTGCGCAGAACTGTGCTCATTCTACAACACACAATCATTCAGGGGGAAAAAAAACCCCTACAAATTGCTGATAAACTGAAGTCACACAAAGTGGTTCATCTCAACCTTTCAGGTTTTCACAACTGATCCCACCACCTAAAAGATCAGAAATTATTTTTTCTTCCTTTCAAAATAAAACAACATGATAAACATTTTCTATCACCTAACAGCAAGAGCAATCAGACAGTAAATATGCTATTTTCCTAAGCCATAAATGTACATACACACACAATGGACACTATCTCATCAGTTACCCAAATTCTATTCTATGGGCTAAAGGGAGAACCAGTTCATGGCAATATTTTGTTTCATTTAGGTTTTGTAAAAAATTATGAAAAATTTGAAAAAATTATGCTAAAGTTATAAAAATCTTAAGCATTCTTTTTTCTGGTTGTGGACTATATGCCAACTGTGGAAAATCTGGAAAACATAAATTACACAAAATAAAAACAATTTATAAACCCAGTGCTTCTATAAGTATCATTTTTAATGGCTGTATGGTTATTTTTTTTTTTTTTTTGCAAGGATGTCCTATATTCAATTTGCACCACTTCCCCATGATTGCATATTAAAGCTTCTGGGTTTTTACTATTTTACCAATATTACTGTGACATCTCAGTGCAGAAATCCTGGCGCAGTTTGTTTTTCATCATTTCTTATAGATTCCCAACAGTGAAATTACTGGGTCAGTGAGTAAACACATTATCAGAGCACTTGATAAAATACTGACACATTACTTTTCAAGAGTTGTACCAATTTAAAGTTCTGCCTTTTCTATTGTACCTCACCACCACCTTTGCCTATTATTGCTAAAGAAGTGATTAAACTTGTATCTTTGGTAATGTGACAAACTCCGAATGATTTCAGTTTTTAATTAGCATTTCTTTATTAGTGAAAATGAATCATCTTTCCCCAAGCCTTGATCAATCATTTCTACTCAGACGCCGACAAGCACAGGTGTGTGCTTTAACCATAGAAGGCTGATGGTATTTTGCTCTCTGATTTGTGTAAATACTGCAAATAGTGATCTCTTATAATTGATATTAACTTTGAATCCTTCTTCAAATCTTTACCCAGATTTTTATAATACTTCTATCCTATACCTCTCCATCCCCCATAAAGACAATATGAACTTATGTAGTTGTCAACACCCACCCAGTATTCAGATCATTCCATTCCAAAGTTGGGCTATGCAATAGGTAAAAGGTGCTTTCTCCTAAGAATCAGTGCCTTCATCTGACTCAGGGACAAAGGACCTCTGCTTCCCAAAAGACAGAGTATTCTTTTCTTTCAGAGAAGCACGTGTGGGCAGCAGAGGGGACAGAGACTATACTGAAAATCACATCCTGAGAAACCAGAGAGATGGCGGCAGCTGTTTTTCTGTAAAGTTGTCCCCTCCAAATCACCCCAAGTGGGAGTCTAGGCAGATCGAGTTTCCCCAAGAAGCTGGGCTTCTTCCTCCTACCTGGCCCCTACTCTGGTGGGATAGTTTTGGGAGGGGCTCAGAAGTGGACCCAACTCCTGAGATGGAACCGTGAGGGACGGGGCAGAGGGAATCTGCTCACTCAGAGAAGTGTGACACACCAATCTCATTTCAGGGTCAGGAAAGAGCATGCCCTGACCCAAGAGGTCACAGCTGCCTGGATCAGGCCTGTAGGCCTGTAAGCCTGTAGGGCTTGCAGCCTGAGATCATCTCTAGGGAGCAGACTGGAGGGCCCTGGATGGGAAAGCAGGCCAGGCTGTGGGCACACCGTGGTCAGTAACATTCAGTATTTAGACCGGTGGCTCTCAACCCGGGGACAGTGCCCCCCTAGGGGACACGTGCCAGTGTGTGAGCACATTTCTGGCTGTCATACTTTAGGACAGCGAGGACTACAACTAGCTTCTGGTGGGGAGAGGCCAGAGACACTGCTACACAAACCACAACGCACCGGACAGACCGAGACCACCCAACAAAAACAGATCCAGCCCAGGGCATCAACAGAACAAAAACCAAGAAACCCTGACTTAGAGGATGTCTGCAGGCCGCCACTGGTCTTCTTCGTCTCAGGTCTGGCAAATATTTCAGACAGGTCTGCTAAGAATCTAATCATAAACTATAAAACCTTTCAGAACAGTTTTTATGGGGAAAAAAGTTAATTCAAGTTATCGTATCTAAGAAGCACTTCTCTGACTCCAGTTCGAATTCCTTCTTTTAGTCAATATTGACCAGTACCTATGACGTGATCAGGCAGAGTGCTAAGCAGAAGAAACCGTGTTAAAAGAAACTGATAGGATCTGATGGCAGGTTCCACTCCTGCTGCACCCAGAGCAGGGCGCTGCAAAGTCACAGGCATCCAGCTCCAAGCCCAGCTCCACACTTAGTGGCATCAGGCTGTTACTTGACTTCCCCGAACCAACCTCTTCGTTTCTGTAACTGGTCACATAGGACCTTCCTCAATGTGGGAGACAATTAAATAAGATCATTCCTGTAAAGCACAAAGTATATTGCCTGGTATACAATCAACACTCCATAAATAATTTCTATTACTAAGAGCAAATTTTAAGTTTTTGTAAAGTAACCAGTAAGTTGGAAACTGCTAACATGCCTACAAGACAGTCACTACCTGTGTGACAGCCAGAAGACAATTTTAGTAATGCTAGTTGCACAGCGTATTAAATCTTGCAAATTCTGGCTCCTTCCTCCTTCTCCAGTCTCATCTCCCACCACCTATATTATCTTCAATGCAGCCCCACGTCCCCATGAGTGGGGACAGATGACTTCTGGTAGCAACCCAAACAGTGTCAGGCCAAAGGTCGCTGTGAGAAAGAGAACTCTTCAGCTCTAACTCTGACAAGATATATAGGTCCTGGGTGGGAGAGAGAGAAAAGGGGGTGAGGGGCAGGCAGGGAGAGAGAAGGAACAAACAAAACGCTCACACACCAGGTGCAGGTTAAGTTTGCTTGTGTTTCTAAACAAAAACACTACAAACAGCATTCATCCCTCACATCACAATTCGTCTATATTCTGCAGTTATTTCAAAAGAATGAATTGAAAAATAAGTCAAATATAATTAACTTCATCAATGGGAAAAAACCGAACATGGATGGACCACATTACCACAGCCTAACTTATGCTGCCAAATAGCAACGCCAATCTAAATGAGAAAAGAGCACATTAACCACAAATAATCACTGAAAGTACAGCAAAGAATGATTAAGACTGCAGTTTCCCTTAGCCAATATACAATAGGCTTTCATATACTAAAAAAGAGCACATTCAATTGGACATTTTACTGAACTGTTTCAAGACAAGTTATCTGTCGGCTAAGGGGTCCCTTTCATATAAGTAGTTTACTAAAAACTTTATGTCTATACTTATATAACCAAGAATCTACTTAGCATACCACTGGGATCCCCAGTATTCTTCCCTCAGATTCCAGTGACAAGACAGAAGCAAAGACAAAACTGCTAAATATTTTTATAAGTTCACATATCTGATGTACATTTTGGCCAAGACCATTTCTGCCTTAGTGTAACTCCAGAGGACATTTTTTGAAAAGATAAACTATTATCAGCTGAGTTATGGAAAAATAAACATTATCTATGCTCATTGTGATTATGGATAGGAACCCTAACCCCAACCCAACCCCCAGATCTGTGTTCAAGTCCTGGTTTTACTCCACCTGACTCTCGGCAAGTTACTGAAACTCACTGAGTCTCAGTCTCCTGATACACAAAATAAAATAAATAAAGCGACTGGAATTAAGAAGCTTTAACATGTCTTCCACTCAAACTCTGATTCAGAATTTGGAAAATCTTCACAATCAAAATGTCTCTTAATGGTCCTTGGAGTGGAGGACGATGAAATAAAGGCCTTTAGAAAAAAGACGTGACAAATTACAGGGTTGTAGGTTTGAAAAGATCGCTTAGTGAGACAGTCTTGAAATCTGTGCGTAGTGACTGTTGCACACTACTGCCTGAATACAGTGACGTGACCACAGAATTGTTCCTGTGCTGCAGCCTCTTCCTGTCAGACACCCTTCCAGGTAGCTGCTTTCTGAAAAAGACCTTTTTGGATCTTCTAAATAACTCCAATGACGTGACTGCTAACATTCGTGAGACACGCTGTCACTCTGCCTTCATGGACGTGCCATGCTCCACTAGGTTCTACTCACCAATTTCAGTTTCAATGACTGAGAGAATCAACATTCTAAGTAAGCAACAAAACAGCAGGAATAGAAAAATTCTCTGACTTAGATTTATAGAGTCTGAAAAGACCCTAGTGATCATCTCCAACATTTTCATTTTACAGAAAAGCATTACATTTATTTCACTAAACCCCTAAGGATTAACTAGCTGAGCATATACATGAGCCTCTTAACTTGCCTGACACCAAAAAGAAAAACACTTTTGTTTATTGGGGTGGGTAGGTGTTCCTAAAAAATCCCTAAACAAAATAATGATTTTGCAGAAATTACTTATTCTACATGCAGAATTTCTGAGCTAATGTCCACTGCACTATCCCAGCGATTTTGGTGGTTCTGGTCACAAAAAGAGAGAAAAAGGCAATTAGAAACACAACTGACTTCACACGGGTACCACCAATCAGTATCATACTTTGAATCAATCACAGAAACCGTACCATAATAAATATTAACAATGACAGAAAACTCAAGTAGTTCACTTCCTTCCAATCAGGTCATGAATATTGTATTCTTAACTATGCAAAGCACACCATGGCTCATCCTTGTGTCATTTTGCATTGTAAATCACACAACTAAGAAAACAAACAAACGTTTCCTCTGTCCATTCTATGAAGCTAGATAACCCTAAAACATAATAAAAAAATAATAACTGCCACTTTATCAATAAATTCCACTTGAAGTCCTAACTTTCAAGAAAGGTGTCCCCTCCCCACCCTTTGCTTTCTAAGAAAGTAGATTCATGGTAGTGGTTTAGTTGTTAAGTCATGTTCCACTCTTTCCACTCCATGGACTATAGCCCACCAAGTTCCTCTGTCCATGGGATTTTCCAGGCAAGAATACTGGAGTGTAGATTAGCACAGTGCTAATTCACTGAATAACATGAACATGAATTTAGGAACAATAAGTTGACAATAACAGCGATGAGGATATTCCTCCAGTCCAGCTGAATAAAATTAAAATATAAACTGCTGACATATGAACGTGTGCATGCTCGGCCGCGTCCAATTCTTTTCGACTCCCCATAGACTGCAGCCTGCCAGGTCCTCTGTCCACAGGATTATCCTAGCAAGAATACTGGAGTGGGTTGCCTGCATGCATGCTAAGTCACTTCAGTTGTGTCCGACGCTGTGTGACCCTATGGACAGCAGCCCACCAGGCTCCTCTGTCGACAGGATTATCCTAGCAAGAATACCGGAGTGGGTTGCCATTTCCTCCTCCAGGGGATCTTCCTCATCTAGGATGGCACCCACCTCTCCTGCATTGGCAGGCAAATTCTTTATCACTGAGCCACCAGGGAAGCCTGCTGACATGCATACTGGATACAAAACCCAAGCAGATCAAGGTTAGGAAATCTGTGTTAAGAGAACAAAACCCACCTTATCCAAACATACAGGAGAAGTTGTTAGTCATCTTTACAAGACTGTTTAAACATATGCAACAGCATTATATAAACCTTTCTAGTATGAGGAGATATCGCCTCCTTACCCACCACTGGACAAAAGAATCATGAGAGGCTGACCTGGAAATCCAGTGTCCCATATGTCTACAAAAATAAGGACAATTAGGAAACGTTATGAATTCTAAGAAATAGGAGCTAACTGGAAACATGCTGCCAAGTGTTTCAGGATCCACGTTATGAAACACCGTGCTCACAAGAGCTCTACCCCCAAAAAAATTCTCAAATCAATTATCATCAATGCTTTTCCTCCGCGTCCAAAACCTGGAACTACCCTAGTCGACACATACCTAAGCCAGGCCCCTAGGTTTAAAGAATCACTACCTGGTGATGCTCTGGGCTCGTTGAAAAATTGGTCGTTGGCAGTGTTGTAGTATATATACCCTGTTTGCCCAAAATGCCTCCAACTGTCCAGCGATTTTCAAACTTCAGGGTCCTTGCGTTTAACACGGAGGACACAGATTCCGGGGCCCAAGCTCCGGGAGTCTTATTCAACGTGTCTAGGAAGGGAGACCTTAAACCCTTCTTTTCCAACCGGTTGCCCGTTGGATCGGAAGCCCGGTGGTCCAACACTACGAGGCACCCGAGCCTGACAAAGTTCCCCAAGGAGCGCGCCTACTTCAACCAGCAGGACGTGTCTCAGAGGAAAAATCCAGGCTTGCCGGGGCTCGGGCGTCGTGGGGAAGCGCTCCGGCAGAGGCTGGGGCGTCCCCACCGGCGACGCCCGTCCCCGAGGAAGTGAGGAGGCCATGGCGATGGGGAGTGAGTTCTCCGCCTTTGCAGGAGGTCCCTGCGCTTTGCTGGAGAAACAGCTGGACGCTGAAGTCCTGCGGGGCTGGCTTCTGGCAGCTCTGCCGCTTCCGAAGCCGGGCGCCCTCCGCGCTCGGGCCTCGGTCTCCCGCTCCGTGCAACGGGTTCCTGCGCCGCCACTACCTCCGCCCGCCCACTCCCGGGGAACGCTAAGCCCAAACGAAACGAACTCGGCCGGTCGCGGGCACTCCCCGGCCCAGCGAGACCCGGAGTGCGCGCCCAACGCTCCCCGCCCGGCCCGGCCCGGCCCTCGGGCGGCCACTCACGGGTAGGCATGGTGACCGAGCCGCGCTCGCCGCCGCGCCGAGCCTCAGCGGGGCCGCGCCGGCCGCGCCGACCGCATCACGACGGGCCAGCCGCCCGGGCCGCGGAGGCCGGGACGAGGCGAAGAGCGAAAGGCCGAGGGAGCCGACGCGGACTTCCACGACCACGCAGGCGGAGCCGGTAGCAGCGGGCCCCCGCCGGCGCAGCTCCGCGCCGGACGACGCCGGGGCGTCCCCACGCCCTGACGTCAGCACGTCGCCGACTCCCGGCTCCGCCCCCCCGCAGGGCGGTGGCACTCGGAGGTGGGAGGGGCGGCATGGGGGGACTTGGGGACGCGCGGGAGGACTGCGCAGCGTTTTGGGCATCCTCGGACTTCGCTTTATTGTCAAAAAGGAGTAGTTTGAGTCACATTTGTTTTCACGAACCCTTATTCGAGGTGCATTAGCAACAATTTTTTTTCTTAGCAGTTGCACCTGTTTATGAGGTTGTGCGACCCCATAGGACATGACTGAAGCGACTTAGCAGCAGCGTGAGGCTATGAGCTAAGCAGGATGGCCTTGAATGAATGCATCTAGTACCCGTAGGGTTTTTCTCTTCTAAGCCCTTGAACTTGAGGTGCGTCCTTTATTCTCTGGAAGCGTGATTTATTTGAGATGCCCGGAGGTCCTCCGGGGCGATGACTGCGTCTGTTTTGAGAGGACAGAAAATGTGATTTCCTCTTGCTCCTCGGATGACTTTCAGAGAGATTTCATGCCTCCGGAGTTACTTTCCTCCAGAGACAGAGGTTCTGTCCACTTGACTGAGTCGTTTTTCCTGACTCCCTGAATGTCACTGGTGATTGATGTATCTAATAGTCAACGGCCTAAGCTGGTACTTGGAGCCCTGTGGAGAAAGAAATAGGAAGCCCACAGGGGTCTCAAACGGTGTTTCTCAAAGTGACTCAGGATTGTTTCTTGTGCCTGAATCACCTGGGAATCTATTAAAAATCGAATTCCTGCCTTCCCACCTAAACCCGATGAATCACACATGAGAGTGATTCAAGTATATATTTAACTTTGAAATTCTTTGTCTTTGAGGGTAGTGCCAACATTCTGGTTAAGAAATGATGTGCAGTACGGAAAGGAGAAAGGTGAAGATAAGAGAGGGCAGGGCTTGAGGGAAGTTTGTCTTGAGGTGGACTTATGAAAAAGCAGAATTAGCAAAAAAAAAATTGAACTAGCAAAGACCTGGACAGCTCTTACAGAGACTAGGGGAGGGTAGAGGACAATTTAAAGTGAGTCAGGAAAGTGGTTGAGAGGAGAGTGTACAATCCGTATGTAGGAGACTTTCTTGCTAACGGTAAAGGCCAGATTACCAAGTACTTGGTTTTCTTTCAATGCCTTGCTGCGTATTTTTATCATCTGTAACATCTTTCCTGCTCCCAGATACTTTGCCCAGACTGTCAGGACACCTTTACTGTAGCAGTTTATTCACTGAATCCTAATTAAACTTTTATACATGCTTATATTCCACCACTGGACTGTACACATTTTAGAAAATGGCAAAAACCATATTTGGTTCCTATGTCTGTATTCCAGCCTGGCGCATAGCAGGGGGGCTTGCTGTTGTTCAGTTGTTCAGTCCTATCCACCTCTTTGCAACCCAATGGACTGCAGTACCCAGGCTTCTCTGTCCTACACCATCTGGAGCTTGCTCAAACTCATATCCATTGAGTCAGTGATGCCATCCAACCATCTCATCCTCTGTCATCCCCTTCTCCTCCTGCCTTTAATCTTTCCCAGCATCCGGGTCTTTTCCAGTGAGTTCACTTGTCGCATCAGGTGGCTAAAGTATTGGAGCTTCAGCTTCAGTATCAATCTTCCAATGAATATTCAGGATTCATTTCCTTTAGGAAATGGTTTTAATTCCTTGCAGTCCAAGGGACTTTCAAGAGTCTTCTTCAACATCACAGTTCAAAAGCATCTAAAGCATATTAATTTAACAACTATGTAAATAAAATACATGTTTATTTAATGGATATAAAAATAAAGCAAGTACAATAGAACTAGTTAATGAACAACTTTACATGCAAATGTGGAACTTGTCCTTTAAGAATCTAGGTTCTTTATAAGGATGATTAGGAACAGCTTTTCTATGGACCAGACAGCATGGCAGAGGAACCATGGAGGGGAGACCTCAATTTTTATACATAAGGAAGTATTGGTGGCTGTGGGAAAGGAAAGGGCTGAATCTTACTGCGGAAGCAGACTCCCTGGCATTTGCTGTCTGCTGACTTGGGAGCAAAAGTGAGGCATATGTTAGTTACGTAACTCAAAGGTTGGAGTAAGGAAACGGATGGGGCTGGAAGAGCAGGAGACAACTTGGGAAGCAGAGCTGCTTTAGGGAGGGGGTGTGAAGAGAGGATGTGAGTTTCTCTTTTACGTATTAAGCTTGAGATGACGTCCAAGAGAAACATCTGAGCAAATAGATCTGAAGGCAGCTGGCATACCAGGTGGAAGGCAGGCAGAGGGATCTCAGAGAAATTTGGAGATCTTTGGCCCAGGGACAGAAGCTGAAGGCAGGAGTCAGAGAAAGCCTGCTGAGGGAGGGTGTGGAGCCAGAATGACAGAGATGGAGGAGATCCAGAGGGCACAGTGCCCCAGAAGGCAAAGGAGGATACACTGCTGAATGACAGACATCTCTGCTTACATTGTTCAAAAAAGATACAAGTCCCAGAGGCCCTGGATCATTTGACCCATAATGGGTTTGGGTTTTTTTGGTTTTTTTAAAAACTCCCTCTTGGTCTTTTGGTTTTGTATCATTGCCAGAAATAAAGTCAGCAGCCAAAGATCCTAAGGAAGGGACAGCTGAAAGTCAGGAATGATGATATCACAGATATCAGATCACATAACCTAAGTGTTATGCCTAAGTGTTTGCCAAAGTGTTTTCCAAGTTAGTACAAGTGGGCTTTCAGTAAGTGTTACTGAACAGACCTCCTTTCCCTATCAAAATTTTCTGGGTCAGGTTCTGCCTGTGTATCACCCCTTTCCTTACCTCAGTTTCTAGAGGACTCATTCTTCCACCACCTTATTTAGTACTTGAGCTAAGGGCATTTGCCTGTCCTGAACCTCTCGTGAATACCCTTCCTATCCCCTCTGTGCCAGTGCTCCTCTCTTGAAGTCGAATTTGGACTGGTAGGAACTGGGATTTATCGATCTCTGTGTCTCCACACCTCCCAGCTCTGATTCTTACTCACTGCGTGGGGCCAACACAAAGATAAGCCTCTGTATAGATCGCTCTTCCAGAAAGAATAACATCCATCCAAATGGTATTAGAAATACCATTGTCGACATCCTATCAGAATATTCGGTTATAGCCCGAATTGCTCAAAATAGCTCCGCTTTAGGTTTAGTCCAGTATTTGTTCCAATTTCTAAATCAGTCACTGAGATGATTCCCTTTTAATTAGCATACATTTGTGTATTCAAAGGTATTTGCCAGCAAATTTACAGTTTATAGGAAATAGCTGTTAAGTTATTTACTTCTCCCAAAAGCTTTTTCCCAAAAGGTCACAATGATGCAATTTGATGCTCTCATTGTTTAGTTTTCTTTCTCACTAAATATTTATATCAGGAATATACCCTTCTTGTTTTGTTTCATTCCATTCTAATTTCTACCATCACCTAATAGTGACTCAGGGTTTTCCGGTTCTTATGAGACATCAAAACACAGACTTTGGAGTTAGAAAACCTGGGTTTGAATCTTGCCTTCCCTCTTACCTAGCCTTTTGAGAATTTTTGACCTCTCTGGATGTAATTTTCCTCAGTTTCAAAATCAAGAGAGATTTCTGTGTTGTAACGTTTTATGAGTCCCCTCAAGGCAGTAGTTCTCAACCTTGACTCAACTTTGGAATCACCAGGGGAGCTTTTAAAAAATAGCCAAGCTCAGATCCCACTTCCCAGATTCTGATGTAGTTTGGTCTGCAGCGTAGCCAGGGTGTGGACCTAATTTAAAAGCTCCCCAGATGTTTTTATGCACAACCAAGGTGGAGATCCATTCTCTTAGGAAAGAGGTGAGGCATTTCCTTGATGGTCCAGCGGTTAAGACCTTACCTTCAAGTGCAGGGAGTGTAGGCTTAATCCCTAGTCAAGGAGCTAAGACCCCACATGCCTTGAGGTCAAAGACCAAAACATAAAATAGAAGCAGTATTATAACAAATTCAATAAAGACTTTAAAATGGTCCATATCAAAAAAAAAAAAAAAAAAAGAGAGAGAGAGAAAGCAAAGACTTGAAGTACAGTGAAGCTCTACCCATGCATGCCCATCAGGCTATTTCTGTTGCCATTTAAGCTCATGCATTTGAGAACACAGCACACTGAATGCCGGAGTAATTTTCTCACTTCCGTCGTTGCCAAAGAGGTTGGAAACACACGAGAACAAATGAAAAGGATGAGCCTCTAATCCAGAAGGTCATTCCCAACCCCTCTCTGTGCCAACTAGGACGGTGTGCAGGCACACACTCCACGAGCCAAATGTCACCGTCATCTGTGCTTTATAAAGAGAATCGCAAATGGATAGGGAGCAAAATCCTGAGATAATAAGGTTGAGTTCTTGATTAGAGCAGACAAAACAGCTGGTAACCCTTCCTTAGAAACACTATCATTTTAAACAATTAGAAAAGAGCATTATCTCTCATTGTTATTTACTAAAATACTAGCTAGCTTTAGTGTTTAACACAGGGTGTTAGAGTGGAACTGCTATAAGGAGCGGAGAAGGCAATAGCAAGCCACTCCAGTACTCTTGCCTGGAAAATCCCATGGATGGAGGAGCCTGGTAGGCTGCAGTCCATGGGGTCGCTAGAAGTCGGATGCGACTGAGCGACTTCACTTTCACTTTTCGCTTTCACACAATGGAGAAGGAAATGGCAACCCACTCCAGTGTTCTTGCCTGGAGAATCCCAGGGACAGGGGAGCCTGTTGGGCTCCTGTCTATGGGGTCGCACAGAGTCGGACACGACTGAAGCGACTTAGCAGCAGCAGCAGCAGCTATAAGGAGACAGAGAAAAAAATTTCTTTTAAACATAGAGGCACTGTAGGCAATGAGATCCTTTATAAGACAACTCGAATTAGATAGTATATATTGGTGTATTCTCTCTACATGAAACACACTAGATGCTTAGTAAACATTTGAGGAAGAGAGGGAGAAAGAGGAAGACAGAGAGAGAGAGGAAGAAGTGAGGAGGATAATAAACACGATGGACATAAAGACAAGAAGCAAACATAGATAAATAAAAGTATTAGAAGAGGCTCTTTGTGGTGTCTTGGAGAAAAGTCCTCAGTTTCTTCCTGCCCCTGACTGTGTGCACCCTCTTGCAGTTGGCTTTGGTACTCTGTCTCCCCAGTCCTGACCCTGGAGACGCTAGACTGGCTTGGCAGCTTGCTGTGGCCAATGGGACAGAGACAAACACCATGCAAGCAGAGACTTAGAAAATGTGATGAGGGCCTGGGCTCCGTTGGAGGAGAGAGGGCCCAGTGATCCCACCCATGCCAGACAAGCCCACTGTAAATCAGCCAGCCCCAACTGACCCTCCAACTCCACAAAGAGTCAAGAGTGAGTCTTGCCAAGACTAGCATAAGAACTGCCTAAGCTGAGACCATCCCAAATTGTCACACACAGAGGCATGAGCTAAGTAACTCCTTATTTTAAGCCACCAAATTTGAGGGTGGTTAGTTATGTGCCCCATAACCCCTACTACTAGTTAGCATTTAGCTAGCATTAGTTAGCATATAAAAGAAAGAAAACTGAGCGCCAAAGAATTGATGCTTTTGAACTGTGGTGTTGGAGAAGATTCTTCAGAGTCTCTTGGACTACAAGGAGATCCAACCAGTCCATCCTAAAGAAAATCAGCCCTGAATATTCACTGGAAGTGTCACACAAGTGTATGTTCCTCGGTTCTTTGTCTCGTCACAACAAAGATTTGGAGTGACGGACATTAAAGCTCCCTTGGCGTGTCACAGCTCTCAGGTCTTGGATAGACCCTGCTATAGCTCTCAGGTTTCGAAAGGACCATATTATAGCTCTGACAAATCAGTGTTACAGCTCTATTTTATTTAGAAGATAGCAAGAAAATCCATCTTTGAGGTGTGAGGGCACGTCGATCCAAAGACACGAGGAGAAGAGCGCCCCAGCGCGTGGGGGGTGGTGGTAGGGAGCTAGCTTTGGCTCCTCTATTTATATGTTTAGCTCTCCCTGGGCCTGTCCTATGTAAATTGGGCCAGCCAGGAGTGTTGTTTGTTTTACCTGAGGTCCTCACTCTGGTCCTCGGACCTTGTTTTGTTCTATTTGTGTGGGCTTTTCCCTTTTTTGTCTTTTAGCCACTGCCATTTTGAATTCCTTTTCCCTGTTCTACCTACCTACCAGAAGGACTGAGGCTGAAGTTGAAACTCCAATCCTTTGGCCACCTGATGCGAAGAGCTGACTCATTTGAAAAGATCCTGATGCTGGGAAAGATTGAAGGTGGGAGGAGAAAGGAATGACAGAGGATGAGATGGTTGGATGGCATTACTGACACAGTGGACATGACTTTGAGTAAACTCCAGTGTTGAGGTCCTTTAATGGACCGGAACCTGGTGGTCCGGAATCAACCGATAAGAAAGTAAAGGAGAGAGAAAGAGGCTGATAATCCTTGGTTTACGAAGAAAGCCAATAAAGCCCCTGCACGGGGCTTGCTCTGTTCATGGAGGCCTCAGGCGCCCTCTTGATGGGGTGAAGTCAGAGAGCCTTCTCAAGAGGGTCTTAGAAGCCTGGGCAGGAAAGTGAACTCGGAGAGCCTCTGTGCTCCAGGAAATCAGCCTGAAAGAGAGAGAGAGAGAGAGAGCGAGCAAGACACGGGGACCAAAGCTCTGATGTAGCAAAGGTGTTTTATTCAATATTGTATAGGTATTTATACTGTCTTACAAGATAGCTATTTTCAGCAGAAATATTACCAAAGGAAGAGGGTACTTATCACCATATAGAAAAACTAATGAAGGAAATGCCTGAATCCCTTAGCCCTGAGAGAGACTTGCCTCTCCTCTTAAATCCTGAATATTCAGGAATTAATAAGGAATGGAGGATTCCTGACCAATCCAAAATAGCACACAGGAAGCCTCCTGTTTTAAATGCCTCCTGACAATTCCCAAATGAAATTTGATTTGTATCCAGTTGTAGGCACTATTGTTAAAATGAATCAAGAGTAACACAAAATTGAGGTAATCCGGAAGTAAGTCCAACCGTGGGACCTTCTTCCCAGGGTCGTTGGTAACTACAAATTACGTTGAGATTGAAGAATCAAAAGGGAATCATTTCTTAAAGAGATAGCGGAATTAAGACAAGTATATAGTTTACAATTAATCCAAGTTACAGAATGTAAAGTCTTATTATAAATTTCCTATGGCTATAACAAAAGGAAGTGGGACATAAGCCTGTATAAAATATGACTGATTATATAAATAGTTACTATGACCACAACTGGTCCCTGTAAAACGTCCGGTCCAAGTTCCAAGTTTTTCAGTGCTTTCAGCCCGAATGTCCCACTATTTAGGCCCACTCTGTTTATGGAGGATGATTCCAGGGGGAGAAGGGGGTACCATTCCACCTTCAAGCCAGCCAAGAAGTCCTTTGTTATGATAATGTTTCATTAGTAACCTTTTACATAATGATTTTTGTTCTTTCCCTAACTCTTTCCCTAAAGTTTCAGTAGTATAAACATGGTTTACAGACAAAGAAAGGGCAGTAAATAATCCAAGCAATGTCCAAAAGTCTTCTTTTGAAGGCAGGATGAAAGTCAAGTTTGTTGGCTGATGTTTATGCATAATTTCTCTGGGCCCAGGCACAATGGAAGGACTTCATAGCCTAAAGAAATGTTAATTAGTTTTCCTTCCTCCCCAGGGTGTGATGGCTCCTTTGGGTTCTAGAGAGGGGGCTTATGTATAGAGTCAGTAGTTGAAACGATTGGTCCTCTCTCTGTCCTTTCGACCACCTATAATAGAGGGGGGTTGGGTATTAGTTGAGCTCGAAGGGAAATGGGGGTGGTGGTGGGGGGAGGGGCCAAAAGACTGAGCATTGTCAGGAGAATGTATTCAGGTCTCCGAGGCAATCCCTGTTAAAAGACCAAATTTTCAGCTCGATTAGTAAGGGTTTTTATTTGTCCCCAAGTAGGGAGATCATAGGGGTGATGCCACCGAGGCCGGTGCTCTCTGGAGATCTTTAGAGCGGACATAGCCCATATTGGAATTTCTTCTTCCTGGGGTTTTTGTTGTTTCATCTCCATTTTGAATGGCAGGGACCCCCTTGGGTCGAATCTTCTGAAGAGGTTAAAAACAAATTAAAACAAATAAAACTGTATTAACAATAGTTAAAGGTTTAGAAACTATGTTATGTTGGAATCTAGTAAAGTCTGCTTTAGATAAGGAAGACAGTAGTGTACCTTGTGTATTCTCCCTTTTTAAATTTTTTTATTTGTAACTTTAGTGTGTGATGTGTTTGTTTGACTATGTCTTGTGTCTGTGGGTTATAAGGAATAACTGTAATATGTTTCATAGAAAAATATTGTAAAAATTGTTTAAAGTGTCTAGAAATATAGGCAGGGTATAACATGTTGTGTAGCCTCGACGCGAAGAGGTGTGGCCCAGATAAAGGAGGAATTTGTGTCTATAGAGCTGGGTAGGAAAGAAAATGGAGGAAGTTCAGGGCAATGAGTTACATCCATTTGCCATAGTTCATTAGGTTGCAAACCGCGAGGATTAATACCTTGTGCGATGGGTCGAAGATGTAGGGGTCTACAAATAGAGCAATTACTAATAATTTCTTTAGCCTGGTGGTATAGGATTTTCCATAGCTGGTGTAGGGAGCCAGCATTGTTATGCCACAGAGCATGCTGTTCCTCTGGAGTAGCAAAGGAAACCAGTTTATCAGCTTGTTCATTATCATAAGTCATACGGCCCAGAAGACAAGAATGTGTTCAAATATGTGTAATAAAAATGGGAGAATAGTGGTTTCTAACAACAGATTGTAGTTCGAAAAACAGTTGCTGAATAATAGGTTGATTGGAGTTTGTGTTGGAGGTTTCTATATTTTTTAATACAAAAACAGAATATATAGAGTCAGAGACTATATTAATGGGGTAAGGATGTAGGCAAATAACTTGAATAAGAGCATATAATTCGTTTTGTTGAGCAGAATGAAATTTAGTATAAAAGACTTTATATTCCTTCAGTTCAGTTCAGTCGCTCAATCATGTCCAACCCTTTGCGACCCTATGAATCGCAGCACGCCAGGCCTCCCTGTCCATCACCAACTCCCGGAGTTCACTCAGACTCACGTTCATCGAATCCGTGATGCCATCCAGCCATCTCATCCTTGGTCGTCCCCTTCTCCTCCTGCCCCCAATCCCTCCCAGCAAGAGAGTCTTTTCCAATGAGTCAACTCTTCGCATGAGGTGGCCAAAGTCCTGGAGTTTCAGCTTCAGCATCATTCCTTCCAAAGAAATCTCAGGGTTGATCTCCTTCAGAATGGACTGGTTTTTTCTCCTTGTAGTCCAAGGGACCCTCAAGAGTCTTCTCCAACATCACAGTTCAATCTGTATGAAAAACCTCGGCCTGTGGTATAGGTTGATAATCCGAGAAATAATAAATTCAGTATTTTTTAAGAAATTCCACAGCTTACCAGAAGGATAATGAAATTAAATTTCTCCAAAATATTCCAGATATGCCAATTTTGAGGAATAGTGGTAGGTGATGGGATTCCTGATTGTAATGCACCCATAGGCTTCATAGATGAATTAACTTTTCTAAGGTCTGTTCAGTTCAGTCGCTCAGTCGTGTCTGACTATTTGCGACCCCATGAATCGCAGCACGCCAGGGCTCCCTGTTCATCACCATCTCTCGGAGATCACTCAGACTCACGTCCATCGAGTCAGTGATGCCATCCAGCCATCTCATCCTCGGTCGTCCCCTTCTCCTCCTGCCCCCAATCACTCCCAGCATCAGAGTCTTTTCCAATGAGTCAACTCTTCCCATGAGGTGGCCAAAGTACTGGAGTTTCAGCTTTAGCATCATTCTTTCCAAAGAAATCCCAGGGCTGATCTCCTTTAGAATGGACTGGTTGGATCTCCTTGCAGTCCAAGGGACTCTCAAGAGTCTTCTTCAACACCACAGTTCAAAAGCATCAATTCTTCGGTGCTCAGCTTTCTTCATAGTCCAACTCTTGCATCCATACATGACCACTGGAAAAAGCATAGCCTTGACTAGATGGACCTTAGTCGGCAAAGTAATGTCTCTGCTTTTGAATATGCTTTCTAGGTTGGTCATAACTTTTCTTCCAAGGAGTAAGCATCTTTTAATTTCATGGCTGCAATACCATCTGCAGTGATTTTGGAGCCCCCCAAAATAAAGCCTGACACTGTTTCCACTCTTTCCCCATCTATTTCCCATGAAGTGATGGGACCAGATGCCATGATCTTCATTTTCTGAATGTTGAGCTTCAAGCCAACTTTTTCACTTTTCTCTTTCACTTTCCTCAAGAGACTTTTTAGTTCCTCTTCACTTTCTGCCATAAGGGTGGAGTCATCTGCATATCTGAGGTTACTGATATTTCTCCCGGCAATCTTGATTCCAGCTTGTGTTTCTTCCAGCCCAGCGTTTCTCATGATGTACGCTACATAAGTTTCTTGCTGCTGCTGCTGCTAAGTCACTTCAGTCGTGTCTGACTCTGTGCGACCCCATAGACGGCAGCCCCCCAGGCTCCCCCGTCCCTGGGATTCTCCAGGCAAGAACACTGGAGTGGGTTGCTATTTCCTTCTCCAATGCATGAAAATGAAAAGTGAAAGTGAAGTCGCTCAGTTGTGTCTGACCCTCAGCGACCCTATGGACTGCAGCCTTCCAGGCTCCTCCGTCCANCCCCCAGGCTCCCCCGTCCCTGGGATTCTCCAGGCAAGAACACTGGAGTGGGTTGCTATTTCCTTCTCCAATGCATGAAAATGAAAAGTGAAAGTGAAGTCGCTCAGTTGTGTCTGACCCTCAGCGACCCTATGGACTGCAGCCTTCCAGGCTCCTCCGTCCATGGGATTTTCCAGGCAAGAGAGCCGCCTGTAATTTCTCTTTTGTGAGGGGCCATGGCTCTGTCCAAATAGGCTCGCCATTCTTCCAAGTTTTTTAATAAGTGTATTGTTTGTTAAATGAGCAGTGCCCCCTAGGAAAAATGTGAAATGTATATCTGAGTTTGTCATATCTTATATCTTTTTATTAAAAGCATATATCTTACCTTTTATAGAAACTATGAAGTGTCTTGTATATTAGCATTTTATAGATTGGTGAATATATTTATTATATCATATTATAATATATATTTATTATATATATCAATATATTATTCATTATATATTTATTAATAGTTAAAAATCTCTTTAGTTTTTCTGTAAGAAAAACTTTTTGAATATTATATAAATATATATTTATATAATAAATATAAATTATATATTAATAGTTTAAAACCTCTTTAGTTTTTCTGTAACAAAAACTTTTTGTAAGAAGAATTTAATGTTTAGTAATTAATGTTTTAAAATCTTATTTTATTTGGAAATGACCTAGCTATTTAATAAACTTTTATTATTTAGTTTAGTACAACTCTAGAAATTTAAGCTATCTCAATCTTAAGAGATTATTTTAGATTATAATAATAGATTATTCTATTAAAAATATAATTATTTATAAGAGAGTTTATCTAAAAGTTTTCATCTCATTTATATATATATATATATATATATATATATATATAGTTACCTTTTTGTTGACAAATTTAGTTTACCTTGCTGCTGCTGCTGCTGCTAAGTCGCTTCAGTCATGTCCGACTCTGTGCTACCCCATAGACGGCATCCCTCCAGGCTCCGCCATCCCTGGGATTCTCCAGGCAAGAACACTGGAGTGGGTTGCCATTTCCTTCTCCAATGCATGGAAGTGTAAAGTGAAAGTGAAGTCGCTCAGTCGTTTCCGACTCTTCGCGACTCCACGGACTGCAGCCTACCAGGCTCCTCCGTCCATGGGATTTTCCAGGCAAGAGTACTGGAGTGGGTTGCCATTGCCTTCTCTGAAATATTTCTTTGAGCCCGTTATTTTGGATGGTGGGGGAGGCAAGAATACTGGAGTGGGTTGCTATTCCCTTCTCCAGGAGATCTTCCTGACCAGGGATTGAACCCAGATCTCCCACATTGTAGGCAGACGCTTTACTGTCTGAGCCACCGTGGAAGTCTAGTTTACCTTAAACCTAGGCATAATAAAAGTATTATATAATGTTGATGACTTAAGACATGTCTTAATTAGATTAGCAAACAATTATATTGCTTCCCTGGTGGCTCAGAGGTTAAAGCGTCTGCCTCCAATGCGGGAGACCTGGGTTCAATCCCTGGGTCGGGAAGATCCCCTGGAGAAGGAAATGGCAATCCACTCCAGTATTCTTGCCTGGAGAACCCCATGGACAGAGAAGCTTAGTAGGTTACAGTCCACGGGGTCGCAAAGAGTTGGACACGACTGAGCGACTTCACCTCACCTCATATTTATATTTAAATAAACATGATATTTAATATTAAATTTTTTTTTTAGTTCATGTGAATTTAAATAGAGCTCATTAACTTCATATTATCTTAAAACAAAGCTGTTATATCAATGGCAGCACTGTCGGATGTTGAGGGTTTGAGAGAAAAGATGGAATTTGCCCCTGGTTTTTGGTGAAAGGGACCTGGGGGGGTCCCCTGGGGGCAGTTTCCTGGAACAGGTTTTCTTTCAGTGTCAAATTTAGAGTTACAATCTTTGGCCCAATGCATTCTTCTATGGTAATGAGGGCAGATTTTTGGAGGTTTTTTACCCCCCCCCCCTTTTTTTAGCTTTCTTAGGACAGTCCCTTTTTAAATGGTTCTTATTTCCACATGTAAAGCATCCTTCATTTCCCTTTCTTAAGGCAGCAACCATTGTTTCAGCTAGCATTTCCATCTTTTGAGTTTCTAATCCTAGATTGTGACAAGTCTTCAAATAATCAATAATAGTCCCTGTCTCACGAATTGGAGCTATAGCTTTTTGACATTCCTGATTTGCATTTTCATAAGCAAGTAATTTCTCTAGTTGCCTTTTGGCTTTTTCTCCAATTACAGTATGGGAATAGCAGTTTGGAATCTAGCTAAAAAATCAGCATACATTTCATTAGGTCCTTGAACTTTAAATAAGTGATGAAATAAAGTAGAAAAGTGATGGGGCTTTCCAGCCGTTTTACCCTTGTCTTAATATTAACCAGCCTCAATAGGCCCGGGGGTTACTCCGTCCAAATCTGCATACGTGTACCAAGTCCCTGTTCAGGTGCCACTTGTTGAGGTCCTTTAATGGACCGGAACCTGGTGGCCCGGAGTCAACCGATAAGAAAGTAAAGGAGAGAGAAAGAGGCTGATATTACTTGGCTTACGCAGAAAGCCAATAAAGCCCCTGCACAGGGCTTGCTCTGTTCACGTAGGCCTCAGGCACCTTCTCGATAGGGTGAAGGTGCACAGAGCCTTCTCGAGAGGGTCTTAGAAGCCCGGGCAGGAAAGTGAACTCAGAGAGCCTCTGCGCTCCAGGAAATCAGCCTGAAAAAGAGAGAGAGAGAGAGAGAGAGCAAGACACGGGGACCAAAGCTCTGATGGAGCAAAGGTGTTTTATTTAACATTGTGTAGGTATTTATACTGTCTTACAAGATAGCTATTTTCAGCAGAGATATTACCATATGGTTCATAAAAAGGAAGAGCATACTTATCGCCATATAGAAAAACTAATGAAGGAAATCCCTGAATCCCTCAGCCCTGGGAGAGGCTTGCCTCTCCTCTTAATTCCTGAATATTCAGGAATTAATAAGGAATGGAGAATTCCTGACAGATCCAAACTGCACACAGGAAGCCTCCTGTTTGCTTCCTGGCACTGCAGGAGTTGATGATGGACAGGGTTGCCTGGTGTGCTCTGGTCCATGGTGTTGCAAAGGGTCGGACATGACTGAGCGACTGAACTGAACTGAGTTAGCATATAGCTAACATCCTTTGCTGCTGTGAAGTCACCAAGTCATGTCCGACTCTTTGCAACCCTGTGGACGGCAGCACACTAGGCTTCCCTGTCCTTCATTACCTCCTGGAGTTTACTTAGACTCATGTCTACTGAGTCAGTGATGCCATCCAACCATCTCATCCTCTCTCACCCCCTTCTCCTGCTTTCAGTCTTTCCCAGCATCAGGGTCTTTTCCCATGGGTCGGCTCTTATTAGGTGGCCAAAGTATTGGAGCTTCAGCTTTAGCTTCAGTCCTTCCAGTGAATATTCAGGGTTGATTTCTTTTAGGATTGAGTGGTTTGATCTCCTTGCAATCGAAGGGACTCTCAAGTGTCTTCTCCAGCACCACAGTTCAAAAGCATCAATTCTTTGCCACTCTGCCTTCTTTATTGTCCAACTTTCACATCTGAACATGACTACTGAAAAAACCATAAAATTAATCACAGAAGGTATAACTTTTCATGATTTTAGTATGTACCCAGTATTGTACCATGTGCCTTACATATATTTTCTGACAAAATGCTCACAAAACCTCTGAGTAGATAAGCATGAGTATCCCACATTGATTTTAATAGAATAAACTTGGAGAGATTAAATAGGTCTCAAAAGTCATACAGGCACGTAAATGGCACTGAAATTTGAACTCAGGTCTGTCTATACCAAACCCAAGCTCTTAACTACAGGCAGTACAGAGTTAACTGAAGAACAGATCAGAGACCCAATAGGAGGTATAAAGGGGAGACTCTGTGGAGTTAGTTTTGTGGAAAAAATTGTCAAGCCCTCCAGGGGAGGAGTCATGTTTTCCAACTATTTCAACAACTTTAAGGGAAGCCAAGAGATCTTGTATTGATTCTTTTTTCATGGAGTGGAAGATGAATTACAGTCGTGCTATAGTTTACTCTTACTTAGATTGTTTACCATCTGAGCTACCAGGGAAGCCCTCCTCTTACTTAAGAAAGAAATGAACAATTCTGATGTGATTGATTGTTGTTTTCAAATAAGTTCTACATATATTGGTGTCCAAGCTGGATTTAGAAAAGGCAGAGGAACCAGAGATCAAATTGCCAACATCTGCTGGATCATTGAAAAAGCAAGAGCATTCCAGAAAAACATCTACTTTTGTTTTATTGACTATACCGGAGCTGTTGACTATGGAGATCACAACAAACTGTGGAAAATTCTGAAAGAGATGGGAATACCAGACCACTTGACCTGCCTCCTAAGAAATCTGTATGTAGGTCAGGAAGCAACAGTTAGAACTGGACATGGAAAAACAGACTGCTTCCAAATCGGGAAAGGAGTACGTCAAGGCTGTATATTGTCATCCTGCTTATTTAACTTATATGCAGAGTACATCTTGTGAAATGCCAGGCTGGATGAAGCACAAGCTGGAATCAAGATTGCTGGGAGAAATTTCAATAACCTCAGATACGTAGATGACACCAACTTTGTGGCAGAAAGAGAGGAAAAACTAAAGAGCCTCTTTATGAAAGTGAAAGAGGAGAGTGAAAAATTTGGCTTAAAAGTCAACATTCAGAAAATTAAGATCATGGCATCTGGTCCCATCACTTCATGGCAAATAGATGGGGAAGCAATGCAAACAGTGAGAAACTTTATTTTTGGGGCTCCAAAGTGACTGCAGATGGTGATTTCAGCCATGAAATTAAAAGATGCTTGCTCCCTGGAAGAAAAGCTATGAACAACCTAGACAGCATATAAAAAGCAGAGGAATTACTTTGCCAACAAAAGTTTGTCTAGTCACAGCTATGGTTTTTCCAAGAGTCATGTATAGATGTGAGAGTTGGACTATAAAGAAAGCTGAGCGCTGAAGAATTGATGCTTTTGAACTGTGGTGCTGGAGAAGACTCTTGAGTGTCCCTTGGACTGCAAGGAGATCCACCCCGTCCATCCAAAGGAAATCAGCCCTGAATATTCATTGGAAGGACTGACGTTGAAGCTTAAAACTCCAATACTTTGGCCACCTGATAAGAAGAGCTGACTCATTTGAAAAGACCCTGGTGCTGGGAAAGATTGAACGCAAGAGGAGAAGGGGATGACAAAGGATGAGATGGCTGGATGGCACCACCGACTTGATGGACAGGAGTTTGAGTAAGCTCCGGCAGTTGGTGATGGACAGGGAAGCCTGGCGTGCTGCTGTCCATGGGGTCTTAAAGAGTTGGAACACGACTGAGCAACTGAACTAAACTGATATTGGTGTTCATCTTTCTCAGAAAAATGTTTTAAAATGTTGCATTTGATGGGATATGCAATGCATAAAAATTTCCTATGAGAAATCTTCATCCATAGACTGTGCCATTATGGTCTTTTAAGTGAGAGACTAAGTGGGGCTGTGGGGAGATTGTGCAGGCAAGAGAGAGAGCTGCCTATTAAATTCGCCTCAAGGACTTCCCTGGTGGTCCAGTGGCTAAGACCCCATGCTCCCAGTGCAGGGAGCCAGATCAGGGAACTAGATAGATCCTACGTTCCGCCCCTAAGAGTTCACGTGCCATAACTAAGACCCAGCGCTGTCAAATAAATACATAAAATATTTAAATTTGCTTCAAATAAGCTAATAGCATTGGTTAAATAACATTGTTGTTATTCACTTGCTCAGTCATGTCCAACCTCTGAGACTCCATAGACTGCAGCATGCCAGGCTTCCCTGTCCGTCATCATCTCCTGGAGCTTGCTCAAACTATGTCCATAGAGTCAGTGATGCCCTCCAACCATCTCATCCTCTGTCGTCCCCTTCTCCTCCTACCTTCAGTCTTTCCTTGCATCACAGTCTCTTCTAATGAGTTGACTCTTCACATTAGGTGACAAAAGTATTGGAGTTTCAGTTTCAGCATCAGTCCTTCCAATGATTATTCAGAGCTGATTTCCTTTAGGATAGACTGGTTGGATCTCCTTGCAGTCCAAGGGACTCTCTAGAGTCTTCTCCAACACCATGGTTCAAAAACATCAATTCTTTGGTGTTCAGCCTTCTTTACAGTCCAACTCTCACATCGACACATGACTACTGGAAAAACTATAAAGTAAATAATATTACTGCTAATATTACCTTAAATCATGAATGTGGGAGGGGGTGTGGTTTGGTGTGGTTAGTTAGTCATTAGAAATGAAGGCAGAACATTTTATGCCTTTAAAGAAGAAACCCAACTGCAGACAAACATACTATCTCCAGCAAAATGAGGGAAGAGAACGGCAGATTTGCCTGAACAAAAAAACAAAAAAATCTCACAAGCAGGGGGCTGAAACCAGTGTCAGTGAGATTGTTGCAGAAACCAGTACTGGAGAAACCAAGCACCACACTTGGAGAGTTGGAGACCTCAGGCTTATTATGTTGGCGGGACCAGAGGAGTTAACACTCCAAGCTGTGAGCCCTGAACAGAGGGTTACAGAGTTTTTATACACCAACAGGCATGATTAAGCAGGTTTTCAGGGGTTGGGCAATTGTAAAGAGCAGGACAAGGGTGAATGAGATAAGCTCCTCTTCCTAGTATTGTGAGTCCCCACTTTCTGAGACCTCTGTGATCCAGACTTTGCAAGGAGCAAGCTGAGTTACAGAGGCAGAAGGAGCAGAAGGTTATGTAAAAATTTAACTTATCCTCTTCAATATCAGAAGTTCTGAATGTCACGTGTGTGACGTGGTTTTTACTAGAGTATAAAGGAGCAGTATTGTGGATAACACTTTGAATGGTCTGTTAGGTTTCTTTGTGTCTTGAATTTTCTCCTTCAACATTTAGTTTAAAAGAAGAATTAGACCTAACCCAGCATTTTAGAGGGCGTCCCAGGTGTCTAACTACTAAAGAATCCGCCTGCCAATAGAGGAGCTTCAGGAGACATAGGTTCGATCACTGGGTTGGGAAGATCCCCTGGATGAGGAAATGACAACCCACTACAGTATTCTTGCCAGGATAATCCCATGGACAGAGGAGCTTGGCGGGCTATGGTCCATGGGGTCTCAAAAGGCAGGACGCGACTGAAGGGACTGAACATGCACAGTATTTTAGGCTTTGGACCCCTGTCTTGTTCTTTCCTTTTCCCCCAACCCTTCAGTTCAGTTCACTCGCTGAGTCACGTCCAACTCTTTGAGACCCCATGAACTGCAGCATGCCAGGCCTCCCTGTCCATCACCAACTCCCAGAGTTCACTCAAACTCATGTCCATCAAGTTGGTGATGCCACCCCAATCCTTCAGTTCAGTTCAGTTGCTCAGTCATGTCCGACTCTTTGCAACCCCATGAATCACAGTATGCCAGGCCTCCTTGTCTATCACCAACTCCCGGACTTCACTCAGACTCATGTCCATTGAGTCGGTGATGACATCCAGCCATCTCATCCTCTGTCGTCCCCTTCTCCTCCTGCCTCCAATCCCTCCCAGCATCAAAGTCTTTTCCAATGAGTCAACTCTTCTCATGAGGTGGCCAAAGTACTGGAGTTTCGGCTTTAGCATCATTCCTTCCAAAGAAATCCCAGGGCTGATCTCCTTCAGAATGGACTGGTTGGATCTGCTTGCAGTCCAAGGGACTCTCAAGAGTCTTCTCCAACACCACAGTTCAAAAGCATCAATTCTTCGGTGCTCAGCCTTCTTCACAGTCCAACTCTCACATCCATAAATGACTACTGGAAAAACCATAGCCTTGACTAAACGGACCTTAGTCAGCAGGCAAAGTAATGTCTCTGCTTTTGAATATGCCATCTAGGTTGGTCATAACTTTTCTTCCAAGGAGTAAGGGTCTTCTAATTTCGTGGCTACAGTCACCATCTGCAGTGATTTTGGAGCCCCCCAAAATAAAGGCTGACACTGTTTCCACTGTTTCCCCATCTATTTCCCATGAAGTGATAGGACCGGATGCCATGATCTTCGTTTTCTGTATGTTGAGCTTTAAGCTAACTTTTTCACTCTCCTCTTTCACTTTCCTCAAGAGACTTTTTAGTTCCTCTTCACTTTCTGCCATAAGGGTGGTGTCATCTGCATATCTGAGGTCATTGATATTTCTCCCGGCAATCTTGATTCCAGCTTGTGTTTCTTCCAGTCCAGCGTTTCTCATGATGTACTCTGCATATAAGTTAAATAAACCCCAACCCTTGGGGGAAATAAATCACTATTCTGTTAAACATCAGAATAGTGACTTATTATATCTCTGCTTACTATATTATATGAGTGCTTACTGGAGAAGGAAATGGCAATCCACTCCAGTATTCTTGCCTGGAGAATCCCATGGACGGAGAAGCCTAATAGGTTGCAGTCCACGGGGTCGCAAAGAGTCGGACACGACTGAGCGACTTCACCTTCACCTTACTACATGTCAGATATCCAGAAAGTGCTGGGACACATGATCACCAACTAATGATGACTGCAATGTGGTCGGGTAGACATTAAATTAGTACATAAACAAATACATCATTACACATTTTAAGTGCAGTGAAGGAAATGAACAGAGTTCTTATGATAAGAGAAGAGGTTAGATTTACTTAATAGATAGAAGGATTGGAGAAGTTCTCTCCATTGGTTTACCAAACCTCTAGGCAGTAGGGTGTGCTCCATTGCAGATGCAGACTCCAAGGGATGCATTCTTTACACAGAACTTAACAGCAATGATAAAACCAATAAAAAATGTGCCTGCTTTCCATCAGTTCAGTTCAGTTAAGTCACTCAGTCATGTCCAACTCTTTGAAACTCCATAGGCCGCAGCATGCAGGCCTCCTGGTCTACCACCAACTCCTGGAGCCTACTCAAACTCATGTCCGTCGAGTCAGTGATGCCATCCAACCATCTCATCCTCTGTTATCCCCTTCTCTTCCCACCCTCAATCTTTCTCAGCATCAGGGTCTTTTCCAATGAGTCAGTTCTTTGCATCAAGTGCCAAAGTATTGGAGTTTCAGCTTCAGCATCAGTCCTTCCAATGAATATTCAGGACTGATTTCCTTTAGGATGGACTATGGGTCGTGAAGATCTTTTTTGTACAGTTCTTCTGTGTATTCTTGCCACCTCTTCTTAATATCTTCTCCTTCTGTTAGGTCCCTACCATTTCTGTCCTTTATCGAGCCCATCTTTGCATGAAATGTTCCCTTGGTATCTCTAATTTTCTTGAAGAGATCTGTAGTCTTTCCCATTCTATTGTTTTCCTCTATTTCTTTGCATTGATCACTGAGGAAGGCTTTCTTATCTCTTCTTGCTATTCTTTGGAACTCTGCATTCAACTGGGTGTATCTTTTCTTTTCTCCTTTGCCTTTCATTTCTCTTCTGTTCATAGCTATTTGTAGGGCCTCTTCTGACAACCATTTTGCCTTTTTTGCACTTCTTTTTCTTGGGGTTGGTCTTGATCACTGCCTCCTGTACAATTTCATGAACCTCCATCCATAGTTCTTCAGGCACTCTGTCAGTCAGATCGAATCCCTTGAATCTTTTTGTTACTTCCACTGTATACTCGTAAGGGATTTGACTTAGGTCATACCTGAATGGTCTAGTGGTTTTCCCCACTTTCTTCAATTTAAGCCTGAATTTGCCAATAAGGAGTTCATGATCTGAGCCACAGTCAGCTCCTGGTCTTGTTTTTGCTGACCATATAGAGCTTCTCCCTCTTTGGCTGCAAAGAATATAATCAATCTGATTTCAGTATTGACCATCTGGTGATGTCCATGTGTGGAGGCTTCTCTTGTGTTGTTGGTAGAGGGTGTTTGCTATGATCAGTGCATTCTCTTGGCAAAACTCTATTATCCTTTGCCCTGCTTCATTCTGTACTCCAAGGCCAAATGCTTTTCATTATCACCATGTAAATATAGATGAGAATCAAATCAAGGTTTCTATTATCACTATTGTAAACAATGTCAGTGATAAAATGGTATGAAAAAATCTTCATTTGGTCTAAGTTCTATTCAATTTCTGTGGTTACTGTGAACTCTAATCATTTACAGGTGATGTAATTTGTATTATTTATCATCTAACAAGTGAAATAGTCTCTGTGAAAGTCACTTTGAAGAACTCCCAATCATAAAACTGAGCCTTGATGCATATGGATATAGCTGTTTAAAATTTTTTTTAAATGCAGACTCATTCTGAACTCACTGTCAGATGAAAGTAGTTCTGACTTGTCCCAGCTCTTTTCTGCTTCAGTTCTTGTCTCCAGATTCTATGGCACAAGATAAACCTGCAATTAAATAGTTGAATTGAAATTAACAATGTTAGTCCCACGAATGTGGAAAAAAAAAATGGGAAACAAACTTGAACTACTTTAGTTTTATGGGGTGACTTGGAGTTTTTATTTGTTTAAATTTCAAGACAGTAAGCTGTGATATATATTATTGCCAAGAAGTACAAATTTTAGTTCATAAATAAACTGGTTTATGGGTTTCAAACAATAATTTGAAAAATCTTTTCTTTAAATTATTTGCTGTAAAAGTAAATACTCAATATTGCATTTAATTTTTGTTGATTATGACATGGTTACTAAAAATATTTTTGGTGTATAGAAGGAAGATTGTTTTTAAAGGATTTGTTTCAGGTAACAAACATATGAGGTACCACTGGGTTTCTTAAAGATGGGCATCTGCCCAATAACAGTCAATCTGTGGGCAATCCAACACCTCCATCCAGACAAGGACCCTGGGAACACACTGTGTCCTAGATCGGTCCATCTTTTCATCCAGAATTTTAACTGTTGATAATGGGAAAAAGCCAAAAGTTAGCTCCTTAAGCTTAAGTGAGCAGCCTATGTGAGGTGTCATGGGAAGATGAGGAAAGGACCGAGAATTAAAGCTTAGAGCTGAGTAACAGTTCAGTCCAGTTCAGTCGCTCAGTCGTGTCCAACTCTTTGCGACCCCATGAATCGCAGCACGCCAGGCCTCCCTGTCCATCAGCAACTCCCGGAGTTCACTCAGACTCACATCCATCGTGTTAGTGATGCCAGCCAGCCATCTCATCCTCTGTCGTCCCCTTCTCCTCCTGCCCCCAATCCCTCCCAGCATCAGAGTCTTTTCCAATGAGTCAACTCTTCTCATGAGGTGGCCAAAGTACTGGAGTTTCAGCTTTAGCATCATTCTTTCCAAAGAAATCCCAGGGCTGATCTCCTTCAGAATGGACTGGTTGGATCTGCTTGCAGTCCAAGGGACTCTCAAGAGTCTTCTCCAACACCACAGTTCAAAAGCATCAATTCTTCGGTGCTCAGCCTTCTTCACAGTCCAACTCTCACATCCATACATGACCACAGGAAAAACCATAGCCTTGACTAGACGGACCTTAGTCGGCAAAGTAATGTCTCTGCTTTTGAAACCCTTGCAGTCCAAGGGACTCTCAAGAGTCTTCTCCAACACCACAGTTCAAAAGCATCAATTCTTCGGCGCTCAGCCTCCTTCACAGCCTGACTCTCACATCCATACGTGACCACAGGAAAAACCATAGCCTTGACACGTATGTCACTTGCTTGTTCAGGCATAATTAAATGCCTGCTGTCTGCTAGGGACTAAGGAGACTGTTTGTCTTTCATGAAAAGACTAACAATGCTTACACACATGTAACTTAAAGTCCAGCCTTTTATTTACTAAGATATATACAGTTGTTCCAGAGAAGGCAATGGCACCCCACTCCAGTACTCTTGCCTGGAAAATCCCGTGGATGGAGGAGCCTGGTGGGCTGCAGTCCATGGGGTCGCTGAGGGTCAGACACAACTGAGCGACTTCATTTTCACTTTTCACTTTCATGCATTGGAGAAGGAAATGGCAACCCACTCCAGTGTTCTTGCCTGGAGAATCCCAGGGACGGGGGAGCCTGGTGGGCTGCCGTCTATGGGGTCAAACAGAGTTGGACACGACTGAAGTGACTTAGCAACAGCAGCACACAGTTGTTCATCTGGCCTGCTCTAATTTTGTGCTTCCCCAAAAATTAAGTCCCCTTTTTGACTGCGGAGGCAGAGAATAAATGACTCCACAAAATTCTCTCAGATCTCAAATCAGCCAATCGCTGGTGGCCAGCACGATGTTCAAGATAATTTGAAATAAGATAACTCTGAACAAAGTTTCCTGGTCCTTTGGTTTGCAAAATTACTTAACATTATACCGTAGAGTATTTCTGGAAAGTCCAAGCCTTTCTAAGAGATCATGATTTCTGAAATACTTTCTCTTTGTTACTGAGAATATGAATTTTCTCTGGTCTCTGAGATTTTTCTGTCAATCAGTTAATCACCTGTCTCCCAACTCTTAGACATTTTTGAAGCTCTCAGTTATAAGAAGGAAATAACAACAACAAAAAATCCTTTCATTTTTTTCCTTTTGTATGCTTGATTTTTCATGAAAACATCAAAGTGAAATGCACTTATAAATGTGCTAGATAGAAATCGAGGAATCAGTATTTTTATAATTAATGTTTAGTGAGTTCTTAAATCATGGTTCCCAGATCGGAAATTGGGTCCCTAAAAGTAGAGAGCGAGTGGCTTATATTATTGTGTAAACTAGGAATTCTGGAAGAAATCTCACTCTCTTGGGCTTGGTGGCTGTCTTGCAGATGTGAATGAATGCCAGCCAAGCCGATGCCACCCCGATGCTTTCTGCTACAACACGCCAGGGTCCTTCGTGTGCCGCTGCAAGTATGGTTACCAAGGAGACGGCTTCCATTGCGTGCCTGGAGGTGAGGTGTTGGGGTGTTTGGAGTAGATAGATCATTGTTGTCTATATCCATGAGTACTGAGTCCATAGCTCTGGGAGAGAAGACAAGGTGGGTATGTGGGAGGCTCGTGGAGAGCTGAGGTGGGTGATCAGAGCACAGCTGTGGTATTGAGCAGTACAGTTGTGTATTGCACAATTCCAAGGGTACCACACCTAGATCAGAAGAGTAAGAACTGATCTGTATTATTCAGGGTTCTCCAGAGAAGTGGATCTAATGAACGTGTGTGTGTGTGTCTAGAGAGAGAGAGAGAAATGTATTTCTTTACGTATAAAGAGATTTATTAGAAGGAATTGACCCACACACAATTATAGAGTCCTGTTAGTTGCCAGGACTGTAGTCAGCAGGCTGGAGACCCAGGAATAGCCAGTGTTTCTGTTCAAGTCCAAAGGCAACAAAGAGCTCGTGCTCCATTCCAGGTCATCAAGAAGGGAGAATTCTTTTCACTTGGGGAAGGGTCCACATTTGTGTTCAATTCTGGCCTTCAACTGATTGGATGAGGCCCACCCACGTAAGGAAGGGCTATCTGCTTTACCTAGTTTATGGAGGGAAAGGTTAGTCTCAGGCAAAAACACCCTCACAGAAACCACCCAGAATAATGTTTGACCAAATATCTGGGGACTCTGTGGCCCAATCGAGTTGACACCTAGAATTAACCATTGCAGGTTCTGAAGAGTCATGGGGAGCAGAGCTGGGGTGGGGGTGAGGAAGGTGAAGGCCCACCAGTTATGGGAAGAGGCAGACTGAGGACTCTTCAGAATTGTCTGTATTACCTATTATACCTGGACTGTGCAGCTTCTAAAGTTGCCTACTTGCCCTGAGACTTCTGTGATAATCTCGTTAGACCATAAGGACAATGATGGCCCTAGTTCTGTATCTGGAATGATCCTGGATCTGAGCAAACATTTTTGAATGAATACATATCATTGGCTGTCTTTTGTATGGTGCCTACTGTGTGCTGGGTACTTTATCTACCGTTTCATGTAATGTTCATCTCTTTAAAGCAAGTAGTATTACTATTTCTATTTATATAAGGGACGCTAAAACATAAATAAAAGCACAATTGAGATCCCAGAGGTCGTAAGAGCTAGAACTAAGACTCAAACTAAGACCAAACTCTGCCCAATGGACTCTAACTTGAATTCAGTTCCCCAAACCACATGGTAACCTGTCATGAGATTAAGGGTGCATTTGATGCCTCTGACTGGAGTTAACCAGTTGTGTTGGTATTTACTTTAATTGTTGCTGCTGTTGTTGATCAAGTATATTTATCAGTGTTTCAATAAGAAATACATGGAACTTTCCATATAACCACTTTTTTGAGTGATTAAGAACTATTTCAATGTCTGTCTCCTCCACTAGCCTTGAATGCCTTGAGCATAGCTGCCTATGCATTTTATTTTTATGTTTCCAGTGTCCAGCAGAATTATGTGGTCCATGGTGGGGCTCATAGTTCTTTATAGTTATCAAGGAAATAAATGACTGCATTAATTTCCATTCCTACTGTGGTATATACAAGTATTTATTTATTCATACTCTCAGCAGGACTGGTGTGACTGATTTTTAGAACAGTTGAGGATCTAAAATGAGAAAAATATTAAGTTTAAATTTTGATGCATAATACTACATATTGCTGGTCTAAATTGTTTTCTTCCACTTAGGACAGAGGTCAGTGCCGGGGTCCAGCCCTGGTGGATCCAGGGTGATTCAAAGTGGGGATGGAGTTGGTGAGGAAAAACTTATTTATTTAGAAATATAAGATCAAGAAAAAATCGTATAGTAGGAACATTAGTGGAGAAAAGAGGCTGAATAACTTGGTTTACGTGGAAAGCTAATAAAGCCTCAGGTCAAGAGGTTTGCACCATCTACATTAGGCCACCGGCACCCATTTGAATAGCGGAGGGTGCCCCGCCTTGGACTCCCTCTTGCGTGGATCTTAGAAGCCAGGGCAAGTAAGTAGATATGGCGAGCCTCCACCCCCCAGATGGGAATTCAGCCTGAAAAGGAGAGGGAGGGAGAGGGAGAAAGAGAGAGATTTGACACAGGGAAAACCAGCCTTTCCAGTGACTGGCCCCTCCTCTATTGTCCGGAAAGGCCTTTTATACTTTTGATTGTACAAAGAGATCAGTGAGTAATACAAAATTATGCAGCATCAGCAGCCCTGACTCTTATCGAGACCAGGCTTTCTCTCTGCGTACCTAGTTGTATACACAAGTCTTAGGTGATTTACATCATCTTCTGGCCAGAAGGCCAATTAACATTTTACGGCCCTTTTCTGATAAGGGTCTGTCAACCAGAGAACTTATTTCTGTTGTTCTTCCCAAAGTCTGGTGCCACTCTCAGAAAGCACTAAATAAAGTTACATTCTTACATAGCAAGGACACAACAATTTATAACAATGAAAGAAGTACAGTGATTTATAACAAAGATAAAAGTAATTAACTCAAAAGTCTAGTGTTGCTAACATCAAAACTACTATATTCCTTTTTCTAGATCCCGATTACATTGATTAATATCCTCCCAGGTGCCTAAAAGATAAAGAATATGGAGGCCTGGCAGCAGTCATTGACTCAACAGTGAAACCCATCACCAATATAATTTTTAGCTCTTTAAAAAAGATTCTATATCTTTAAGATGCTTTAAGCTTCGTGCCTCTCGCTGTTGGGAGGCTGTAAACAATTCACAAGTTGTAAAAGTCAGGGCAGACTGGTCAGGTAAGTTAGAAAGCTATCAGAGGGGTTTAAAGCTGAGACATTCTTTTCATATGCAGGAGACTGTTAACTGAAGCCCTAAGTTAATTCATTTTAGAGGAAGGTGATCGGGGATGGCCCCCTGTTATGTCAGAAGAGTGGAATGCACAGTGCAATAAGGCAGGCAGACTCTGGTTTTGGGGGCTAGATGCTTAGGTAGAGGACCCCTTGAGACCTGACTCACTTGCCTGTCAGGTCTCTCTGCATGACCTTGTCATGGGTGGGATCTCTTGTGCTGGCTCCCGGTAGGTCAGTAAAGTATGACTCGCAGGTCAGATCTGGCCCACTTCCTGTGTTTTTGCAAATAAAGTTTTATTGGAACACTCAGGCTCTTTAGTTTATCAATAGTCTACAACTGCTTTCATTCCACAAAGCCAGAGGTCAGCAGTTGTGGCAGAGCCTTCCAGGCCTTCAAAGCCTGAAATATTCACTACTTGGCTCTTGACAGAAAAAATTTACCAACCCCCAGCCTAGATGAACCCAAGCAGCATCAACCTTTTGTGCCTGAAATTAATTAAGACATTCCAGCAACTATTAAAAATGACTAAGTCATTATTTCCTCAGGCTTCCTTCACATCTTTCCAGTACAAAAGGAAGCAGATGTTTCATTTTTTTATTTTTGTTTTTTTAACCCAACTCCTTGCCCTCCTTAGCTCTGTTGACTACATAGAAACAAATCCAGACCTGTAGCTTGGGTTACAAAAGCAGGACAAGGATAAAACCAATCAGAGTTCTTTGCTAGGATTATTTTGGTATTTAATCCTGTTTTCTTAAGAAATTCATCATGTATTTATATGCTCAAGAGAGAATGTACTTTAGAAGTATACATGTCTCCATCAAGTATTGTTTATAAGAGAAAAAAAAAATCTAAGAGACTACCAACAGGAGAAATGGACAAATGAGTTTGGGTACCATTCATACCATGAAATAATATATAGCAGTAGTTGAAATAAGTGAACTAAAGGGAATTCCCTAGTGATCCAGGGGTTAGAACTTTGACTGCCATGGACCTGGGTTCAGTCCCTGGTCAGGGAACTAGGATCCCACAAGCCATACAGTGTGGCCCCCAAAATTAATTAATTAAATGAATGAACTAGAGTTAATGAATAAATCTCAATAGTCTATTGGGCAAAAAATGTAGTCATACACAGCTCTCACTTTTCGAGATGGCCCACACTCTGTGTCTCTTTCTCTCGATAAATTTACTTCTTACCTATTAAAAAAATAGTCACAAAAGAATATAGGCAGTGTGTCACATTTATATAAAATATAAGTCTATATGAAAATAAACCCGCATATGTTTATACATATACAATAAAATGATAAACTGCACGCATGAGAATGAGAAACCAAAACTTCAGGATAAAGGTTACCTTCTATGATGGGAGAGGAAATTGGGGTCAGGGAGCCTTACTGCATTTGCATTTTAATGTATTTCCAGTTGGAATAGGAGCACTGAGGTTTTCATCTTTTTTTTTTTAATTTTATATGACTACCTAATGAAATATTGACAAATGAATACCTAATGAAATATTGACAAAAAAATAAGTATAGTATCATTCAAACTCCTATTGCCAAACATAATGAAGTGTAGGGATTAGACATTCAGCATTTTTTGATACCTACTCTATACAGAGGGGATTGATTTTTAAATAAAAAACTAGCTTTAGAGGTTAGTCAGTTAAGGTCATGGCTATTGCAGTATCAACCAACGATAAGCAAAACAGGAAAAAATTATGACTTGTTCTCTGCTGTTCTTCTGCACTCTTTGCCCAAAATGTGTATGTGGATTGTGAAATCAGCTTCAGTTCAGTTCAGTTCAGTTGCTCAGTCGTGTCCGACTCTTTGCGACCCCATGAATTGCAGCACACCAGGCCTCCCTGTCCATCACCAACTCCTGGAGTTCACTCAGACTCGTGTCCATCGAGTCAGTGATGCCATCCAGCCATCTCATCCTTGGTCGTCCCCTTCTCCTCCTGCCCCCAGTCCCTCCCAGCATCAGAGTCTTTTCCAATGAGTCAACTCTTTGCATGAGGTGGCCAAAGTACTGGAGTTTCAGCGTTAGCATCATTCCCTCCAAAGAAATCCCAGGGTTGATCTCCTTCAGAATGGACTGGTTGGATCTCCTTGCAGTCCAAGGGACTCTCAAGAGTCTTCTTAGTGGGTTGTTATTTTCATTTAAATGGAATGGAATGAAATAGAAACCAATAATCAAGAAAATAGAGTATGCAGAGTATGTACAGTAGGAATAAGTCTTATCTCATGAAATGATAGTTGTATATCCTTGTCTAGTGCATGACTGAGTTGTGTGCACATGTGTATATGTGTAAATGTGTGTATGTGTATATGTCCTGAATTGCAGAGTGAAATGCATTTCTATGGATCATGGTCAGGAAGTTTGAAAACTGCCATATTAGTTATCTATTTCTCTGAAACAAATTATCCCCTAGAGTTAGCAGCCTAAAATAGTTTTACCTTACAGTTTCTGTGTATCAAGGATTTAGGAGCATAGCTTGTTTTTCTATCTGTAGTTCCCTCTGCCATCCCTTTCTTATTCTTCATCTCTTGAAGGACCTCCTGTCGTTCTTTGTCATCAGTTTGAGAAAAGTCTCCCCAGACTCCCTGCTGTTCCCTGGATTAGTATATCCTCAAGCAAATAAAGAGAGGAAAGAATAAAAATAAGTAAAGAGAGTAGATGAGTAAAGACTAAGGAGAATCTTGCCTCAGTTGTCATTTTATCAACCAGCAGCCAGGACGGGATATATGTCTTTACCATCCCACCACTACCCCACCCATAGTGGGACCCTCCCCACGTGGGCCTGGAGGGGCCGCTGTGGGCCAGGCTGAGAAGGCATTCCCAGGAACACAGTGATATCATAAGCACCGCCTCCATAAACACACTTGAAGTTCGATTTCCTGAGGCACCACTGAGGTCTCCCCCAGCTGTTACGTAAGTTCAAGATACAGCACTTCACAGCTCCACTGGAAATTCTAGATCACTGGAGATTTCGTGTACTGGCTCACACAGTCCTGTCAGCCACAGAAAAGAGAAGTACCCCATTCCCTTAAAAGTTCGGTTTTGTTGACAGTATACAGAACACCAGGCGTGTTTTCTGATTGGAAAGGCAACACCAAATATAGATGTTGATGGAAGGAAACAAGTTTGTGGGCCACAGATAATTCCGGTGAGTGTGTTAAGCTAGTGTGTGTGTGTGTGTGTGTGTTTGTGTGTGTGTGAGAGAGAGAGAGACCACGGGCAGGCCGTCCTGGGCACTGAGCATGTGTGTGCAGAGGGCCAGGGGCTGGGCTGGGGATCCAGAGACCTGGATTCCAGCTTGAGCTAAAGCATTTGCTAGTGCTGTGGCCTGGGGGAGCCAGTCCAAACTGCAATTCTCTCATTTGATGTAAAAGCCATAGTTGCCTGTTGCACAGGATTATAGTGAGAATTAAGTGAACCCTGTGTGAACAGAGACAGCTGGGACAGAAACTAAAACCCTGTACAAATGTAAGATACTGAGGGCATAAGCAAGCCCTACACCTGAGTGAGCAAGACCAACGTTTTTATTATCAACTGGATGGCTTATTTTGTATCTTTGTTTGGCTCTTCCTACATCAAATACTTCTTGTTTGTTTTTGTTTTTTTAACTGAGGTATACTGAAGGACAGGGAAGCCTGGTGTGCTACAGTCCATGGGGTAACAAAGAGCTGGACACGACTGAGTGACTGAACAAAAATTGTTGACTTCCAGTGTTGTGCTAATCTCTGCAGTGAGATGGCTCAGTTACACACATACGGACATTGTTTTCTTTAATATTCTTTACCATTCTGGTTTATCACAGAATATTGAATATAGCTCACTATGCTGTTTTTGGTTTTTCTATTAGCCTCTCGGACAAAAGAGCAGACCCAATTGCCCCTCACCAGACTCAACACACAGTTTTCTGGCGGGCTTACTGCTTCTAATCAAGGGGGCAGCTACATCCAGCAGGCTGATGTGAGGACTGGCAGTGCAGACAAAGGCACTTGAAATATTCACTGGCAGCACACACCACATGGCGCTGCGAAGGCCTCATGAAGATACTGTCACAGATGAACACTGGAGTGCAGGACTTAAAATTCCAGCCGTGCACACTGTCTCAACACATTCCACTCTTGTCTCATATAATACCAGGGGATTAGTCCTGACATCACTGGTTGACCAGCATTGCTGACAAGAGCAGAAGTGGTGGAACTGAGGAACAAAAACATTTTTCAGATGTAAAATTCTATGAAATATGTAATATATTATTATCTGTTCTATTATTACTATATATATAATATTAACACAGTAATATATTAATACATGAGTATTTATATGAGGTTTCTCCCTAATGTAACTAGCAATGTCCTAGAGCCACGGTTGAAAGCTACATCCCCCACAGGCCAAATGTGGCCCACCATTTGTGTCTGTTAATAAAGTTTTATTGAAACACACACTCATTTATGTATTAAACTTGGATGCTTTCATGCCACATCCATAGAATTGAATTGTGACAGAGATCATATGCAACACAAAACCCAAATATTTACTCTCTACTCCTTAGCAGAAAAAGTCAGTAGAGCCCTGCCCTGGATTGTATAACCACAGTCTTCCAATAAAGATTGAAATAAAAAAGGACTCCACCACACCTTTGCTCTCCAAGCCCTACAGAGAGGATATTTTGGGAATTCCCTGATGGTCCAATGGCTAGGAATCCATAGTCTCATTGCCAAGGACTCGGGTTTGATCCCTGGTTGGGGAACTAAGATTCTGCAAGCCATGTGGTGCAGCCAAGAGAAAAAAAGGAAAGGATGTCTTGTGTGTATCTTTTGTGTCATAGGCTCTCCTGTCAAGCAATGACTCACTGGATTGTCACTCTGTGTTTGCTTGTTCCCTTCCCTCCAGACTATGAGCTCCTTGAGGGCAGGACCTGGGAGTTATTCCCATGTGCATCCTGACTCCAGCCCAGCAAGTGCTTCCCGAGTCAAGGCTAAGGGGAGGCAGTCACTCACTGTCTTCCCAGAGCCTAAAATCTGCTCAGGGAAACAGACAGGGAACAGCCTCTGAGTCTCACCATCAGAGTGACGAGAATCCAGAGCATCCTGGGAACTCTTGGAGGGCCTGAGAAGCCTTCTTGGAGGGAGCACATGCCTGAGCTGATTCTTAAAGGATTCACCGAGGAGGAGGAGGGGGAGTCACACGATAAATGAATGAATGGATGAATGAGGGAATGAAAGACCTGCAAAAGAAGGGCATCTGACATGGTTCAGTTTGGCTGAAGTGTGGCCCTCAGCTGTGTCTGGGCATCTCTGTATAGAGGATGCTGCACAGGCCATGGCGATGCTGACCTGTCTGCATCTGTCTGATGCTATCGTGGCTAAGCTCTAGTCAGTGCGGAAGTGGCTTTTGTTGTTTTTCAGTTGCTTAGTCATGTCTGACTCTGTGACCCCATGTACTGCAGCACACCAGGCTCCTCTGTCCTTCACTATCTCCTGGAATTTGCTGAAATTCATGTCCATTGAGTCCGTGATGCCATCCAACCATCTCATTCTCTGGTGCCCCCTTCTCCTTTTGCCTTCAGTCTTTTCCAGCATCAGGGTCTTTTCCAATGAGCTGGCTTTTCATATCAGGTGGCAAAGTATTGGAGCTTCAGCTCAGCATCAGTTCTTCCAATGAATATTCAGGGTTGATTTCCTTTAGGATTGACTGGTTGTATCTCCTTGCTGTCCAGGGGATTCTCAAGAGTCTTCTCCAACACCACATTTCAAAATCAATTCTTTGGCACTCAGCCTTCTTGATGGTCCAATTCTCATATTCATACATGACTACTGGAAAAACTATAGCTTTGACTATATGGATCTTTATTGGCAAAGTGATGTCTCTGCTTCTTAATATGCTCTCTGGGTTTGTCATAGCTTTCCTTCCAAGGAGCGAGCATCTTTTAATTTCATGGCTGCAGTCACCATCCACAGTGATTTTGAAGTGACGTAGCTCAGTTGTGTCTGACTCTTTGCGACCCCATGGACTGTAGCCTATCAGGTTCCTCCGTCCATGGGATTTTCCAGGCAAGAGTGCTGGAGTGGATTGCCATTTCCTTCTCCAGGGGATCTTCCCGACCCAGGAATCAAACCCAGGTCTCCCGCATTGCAGGCAGACACTTTACTGTCTGAGCCACCTGGGAAGCTGGAGCTCCCCAAAATAAAATCTATCACTGCTTCCACTTTTCCCCCTTCTATGCCATGAAGTAATGGGGGTGGTGCATACTTGAGAATTGTTTACTATAGAATATAGCATCTCATCAGCAATTCCACACAGATGGAATGGTATTTCACAGCCTCAGGATATGAGTTGCATAGTTGAAAGGGCATATTTCATGCCAAACACTAGCCCATAATTAAAAGGAAACACACATATGCTGGTAAATGTGCCCTATGGTCACCCATATCTTTGACTTGGACTCAGTGTGGGTAACCAAGAAGCTGGTGATGACAAAAAGAACACATTTAAGAAAAATTTAGTTTCTTAAATGTCAGTGCTGTCCATAAAGCGATGAATAGTAAACCAAATGTGGTGTAGACATGCAATAGAATATTATTCAGCTATGAATAAAGAACTAAGTACTGTTACATGGCCACAATGTGGATGAACCTTGAAAAGAGCCTGCTGAGTGAAAGCAGCTAGACACAAAAGGTCACATATTGTAAGACTGCGTTTATGAGAACGAACCAAGATAGGTGAATCCATAGAGACAGAAGCAGACTTGTGGTTGCCAGGGGCTGGGAGGAAGGAGGAAGTGGAGACAACTATTTCATAGATCTAGGATTTCCTTTTGAGATGAGGAAAATGTGTTGCTACTACTAGAGGGAGGTGGTGGTCACTCAGCATTGTGACTGCACTAAATACCCCTGAATTGTTCATTGTAAAATGGTTGATGATATATTATGTCAATTTTGCCTCCGTTTTTCAAAACTGAAAAAAAAAATGGCCTAGAAAGGAAAAGAAAACATAGACATACTCTTCTTGACCGTTAAGTTCACTAATTAATAATGATGTTTAAAATTTTTAATTAATAAAACAGCTGGGATTAGCATATAGACACGTCTATATATAAGATAATCAACAAGGGCCTACCATAGAGCATAAGGAACTCCACTCAATACACTGTAATAACCTATATGGGAAAAGAATCTGAAAAAGAATGCATATATGTATATGTATAACGGAATCACTTAGCTGTACGCCTGAAACTAACACAATATTGTAAATCAACTATACTCCAATATAAAGTAAAAATTAAATTAAAAAAAATTTTAAGCTCTAAGGATATATTGCACAACATAGGGAATATAGGGCTTTCGAGGTGGCTCAGTGGTAAAGAATCTGCCTGCCAAGAAGGATACTCAAGTTGGATCCCTGGGTCAGGAAGATCCCCTGGAGGAGGAAATGGCAACCCACTCTAGTATTCTTGCCTGGGAAACCCCATGGACAGAGGACCCTGTCCGGCACAGTCCATGGTGTCTCAAAGAGTCAGACACGACTGAGCAACTGAACAACAATAGCAACAACATAGAGAATAAAGTCAGTATTTTATAATAAGTTTAAAAGGAGTATAATCTATAAAAATTTTGAATCATTGTCATGTACCTGAAACTAATAGAATACTGTAAGTCAACATCCTTCAATAAAGGTGAACAAAAAAATTTTTTAAATTAATAATACAAAACGGGGCAATGACCAGGCGGCTCCCCAGGTTCTGAGCTGGGTGTGGGGGCTTGAACTGACCACCCTCTTTTTGCCCCTCTCTCTAACAGGAGTGGAGAAAACCCGATGCCAGCAGGAGCGGGAGCGTGTCGTTGGGACGGCGGACTCCCCGCGGCCCCAGCCCCCTGGGCTCTTTGTCCCCGAATGTGATGAGCAGGGACACTACGTGCCCACCCAGTGCCATAGCAGCACTGGCTACTGCTGGTGTGTGGACCGCGATGGCCAAGAGGTGGAAGGGACCAGGACTGAGCCTGGGATGAGGCCACCGTGTAAGTCGGAGAGCCACGCCGAGACGGGACGTCCGGGAATCCACGAGCATTGCTGGGGACCCTTGCCTGGGGCACAGTTGGTGCTTTCTGCCTGCCCTGAATCCTGACCTGCTCCACTGACTCAAAGCCTGTCCCCTCCCTTCCTCTTTCCCCTCTCCAGCCCCCTTTTCTATCTCCCCATAACTCACACTCCTCTTCACTCTCTCTCCCCACTTACCCTCTCCCTCCTCTCACCCTTTTCTTTTCCTTTTTGGTGCAAACCTATCTTGTGCAAATGATGGGCAGGGCCTGCTGGATAAGATTGCAATGATAGCAGAAAGTGTGTGTGTGTGTGCTTGGGGCTCCTCTGGGTAAACCCTGCGCTGGGCAGCCTGGCCTTTCAGTGGCTCTGTGCTGGGGCATAGCAAGAATGGGAGAGACCAACCAGAGCCCCTCCTCAGCGCCCTGTTACTCAGGCATGGAACTCTTATGTCACACCGGCCTCCTGCAAGGTTGTGCCTGGACCTTTAGGTGCTTGATCCATTTGTAATGATGCCAGGAACCAACAGCCACAAAGCTTTCTGCCAGCTGGCTCTGAGACAATCGTGCTGGTAGGAAGGCGCCAAGTTGGGACTGGGGCCAGGCTGTGTGGCACTGGACAGACACTTGCCTGAGTCTTGGCGTCCTTGGCTTCAACATCTCACTTGAGCAAAATAATCTCTAGAATGCTTCTTGGCTCTAAAATTCAGTCCCAGATGTAGAAAATGCTAATTGTCACAAATTACCAAAATCGAATATAATCATTCTTGACATCTCCACTCACCAGATAGCCAATAATCATAAATTGATCCCCTACCAGATAGTTTCCCAGAGCTGCTAAGAGGCTGCTTAGAAGGGATCATTCACAAACTTCGTTATCCCACCCAGCCAGCATTAACCTGGTGTGTCAGATGCCATGGTCTTGCGGGCATCTGCAGAGGGAAAGGCCCCAGTGTGGGCCCTAGAACCTCAGGGGGCAGGGAAACAGAGGCAGGGTAGGGAAAGGAACGCTGAGAGAGAGGCAGACCAAGGACCACAGTGTCCCTGACTTGGGGGGGGTCGTGGGTTGGCCAGGGAAGGCTTTGCAGGCAATACCGCCTGACCCAAGGTTTTGACAGGACCAGAGTTACCTGCACTGGGGAAGAAGGGTTGAGGAGATCTGTGCTCCAGGTAGCAGGAGCAGGTTGAGGGGCAGGAAGGAAGCCATCAGGAGTTTGTGTCCCATGCCGGGGGAGCAGAGTGGAAGTGAAGACATCAGAGGCCCTGCACAGGGATCTGGCTTGATCCAGAGAGCAGCGGGGGGAGCCCAGGAAGGGTTTTGAGCAGGTGCTGATGTGACCAGGTTTCAGTTTTAGAAGAGCTGAGAGGAAGGAATGAGACCATGGCTATGGGGAGGTGGGGGCTGCTGCAGTATTTACAGTTAATCCAGGTGAGAAATGGCGAGGGTTGACCTGAGGTGCAGGCAGTGTGTTTGGAGGGATAGAGTCTAGAGATTTTTTAAAGAGATCCACCACATTGGTTTATGTCACTGAGTGGGTATAACAGGCAAGATGGACCAGAGAGAAGAACTGAAAATGAGCTTGGCCATGAGCTGGTTCCGCCCTCTCACTGCAGAGGTCCATAATGTGTCCACGTGGTGAGTGGCAGGACCAGGTCGGGGACCCAGGTTTCCCGACACCCACTGTGTGTTCCTTACCCTCAGCCAGGGTGCATGTCCCCTCCTGGGAGGTTCTCCTGTCAGGTGAGTCAGAGCTTTGCTGGATATGCAGGTCAGCAGGTAGGAGGCAAGGCTGCATCTAAGGGAGGATGAGCCTCCCCCCTCGTTTTGTCCTGGAAAGTCCAGAAGGACTGTGTTCCTGCTTGTGGGGCCTCCTGCCCCCATGGGATGGGGTGAGCAGGGCAAGTCCATCACTCTGATGGACTTGCCTAGACTTTCAAGTCCACTGGGCATGAAAATACTCAGCAGCTTCCCATGGGGGTGCAAGTTCCCTGTGGCCAGGATTTCGGGGTTTCTGCTGTTTCTTTGTTTTGGATCAATGCCCAGCATCCAGAGCAGGGCGCCCATAGCCAGGTTAGTTCCATTAAGGGGGAGGCTGAGCCATTTTTCCACTTGACGTTTAATGTTACACTCAAGCCGTGTGTCATCTTCATCAAAAATGCCCTTTGATTGNTTTCGGGGTTTCTGCTGTTTCTTTGTTTTGGATCAATGCCCAGCATCCAGAGCAGGGCGCCCATAGCCAGGTTAGTTCCATTAAGGGGGAGGCTGAGCCATTTTTCCACTTGACGTTTAATGTTACACTCAAGCCGTGTGTCATCTTCATCAAAAATGCCCTTTGATTGGCTGCGGTCTTTCTGCTCCTTGCGCTCTCAGACATTAATAGGCACGTGTGATTGTGCAGTTTGTGGTGCCGAGAAGGTGACGTGACCAGGGTGTGTGGGTGCATGTGTGCGAGTCCGTGCATGTGCCCACACATGCGTATTTGTGCATTCCTGCTGCATACGGGCCTTGCAAAATGCCATCTCCTGCCACCCAGGTCTGAGCACAGTGGCTCCTCCGGTTCACTTTGGACCCCCGGTCCTTTCCGCTGTGATCCCCCCGCCTCCCGGGACCCATCTACTCTTCGCCCAGACAGGGAAGATAGAGCACCTTCCGCTGGAGGGAAGCACCATGACCAAGTCGGAAGCCAAAACGCTGCTTCACACCCCGGTGAGTGTTGGCTGATGGCACTTCAAGGACAATTTCTGCTTCCATGACCTGGAGCAACAAGCAGGGTGTGGTCAGACCAGGGACTGGGACTAGATCCCTGGACCCAGGGCCTCTTCATTCTGTGTGACCCTGGGTGTCTGTCTCTAAATAAGACCACTTTATTCCGAAGTCCCCTCCCCTCCCCGCAGGAGATTCAAGGGTGGGAACAGAAACGGAATGCCTGCTAGAGACCACTTTGGAATCTGACCCCTAGTGGGGGGCATCACCTGTGCTTACTATATCTTATCTCACCATCCCTGCTAAATTCACAAAATGCCTCATCTTTTGGCAGCCACTCAACTCAAGATCCTCCTGTCTGCCTGGAGGCAGTAACCAGAGCTTTTCAAAGCTTCAAAGATGTGTTTTGTGAGCTAGGGAATTTTTGTCTGTTAGATAGAGGTTGGACACTTCTGAGAAGCTGTTGTTTTATCTGGGATCCTGACCTTCTGCCAGGAAACCAAACTTAAGACCTGGTGGAGGCTTCCGACTGGGGACTTCAGGGGTGCCAGGACACTGGTGGGCCATCAGGGTCCTCTAAGGAGGGGAGAAGTAGCAGCGAGTGGTCCATCGGGCCTTGGAGATGAAAGTCCGGCAGAAATCCTCATCACCCCTCATTGCTGGTTGCAGAGCCTTCTTGAAAATTCTGGATAGAAATGTTACTTTCTTCTCATCGTCCTTCCCCACTCCCCTGTCTCTGCTGCCTGCCCTATTTTCTCTTTCTGCATCAATCTCCACATCACAGATGCCACATATGGCTGCACCCACTCTTCTTTTTGACCAGGGTCAAAAGAAGTCTGCAAAGTAAAAATGCTTCTTTTTTTAAATTTTATTTTATTGAAGTATAGTTGATTTACAATGTTGTGTTAATTTCTGCTGTACAGCAAAGTGACTCAGTTATACACACCCACACATATATACATGCTTTTTCACACTCTTTTCCGTTATGGTTTCTCACGGGATATTGAATGTAGTTCCCTATGCTATACAGTAGGACCTCGTTGTTTATCCATTCTCTACACAAGTTTGCATCTGCTAATCCCAAACTCCCATTCCTGCCTCTTCACACACCACTGCCCTGGCGACCACAAGTCTGCTTTCTGTCTGGGTGTGTTTCTGTTTCATAGATAAGCTCACTTGTGTCATATTTTAGATTCCACATGTGAGTGATGTCGTATGGTATTTGTCTTTCTCTTTCTGGCTTACTAACTTACTAGATATCTTTAGGTCCATCCATGGTAAAAAAAAAATGCTTTTCAAAAGCCTCTTGCAAAGCAGCCTTGATTGTTCTTCCCCAGCACAAAGCCCTCTGATGAATTCCCCTTTCACCCAGAGGAAAAAAAAAAGTTATTTTCAGGGCCTTTGGCTACCTGTTCCAACCCCATTTCCTACCGCTGCCCCCTCACTCACTGGCTGCAGCCCTCTGGCCTTCTAGCTGATCCTCAACTCACCACACACGCTTGCACCTCATTTTGTGGTTGGGTTATTTTGTTGTTGTTACTGAGCTGTAGGAGTTCTTCATATATTTTATCAACCCCTCATCAGATACATGATTTGCAAATATTTCCTCACCTTCCATGGGTTGGTTACCTTTTCACTTTGTTGACTGTATCTTTTACTGAACAAAAGTTTTCCATTTTGATAAGATCCAATTTATCTATTTTTTTTGCTTTTGATGTCATATCCAAGAAATTATTGCCAAATCAAACACTATGAGGCTTTCAACCATGTTTTCGTCTAAGAAATTTATAGTTTTAATTGTTACATTTGGGTTTCTGATTCATTTTGAGCTTATTTTTGTATATGGTGTAAGGTAAGGGTCTCTGTGTCCTTTATGACCTGACCTCTAAAGGGGAAGTGTTTGCTGATAATTGGTTCTCTCCTAAAACATCTTCTTGGTCTTCCACTTCTGCAGTGTCAAGGGGCTTTACTTATGTTTCCATGTATATTTCAGAGTGAACTTGTAAGTTTCTACTTTAAAAAAAGGAAAGAAAGAAAAGCCTTCTGGGATTTTGATATGGATAGCATTGGATCTTTAATTCTTAATTAGGGAGAATTGATATCTTAGCAATGTTAAATCTCATGATCCATTAAACTAACATCTCTGCATTTATTTGTATCTTCTTTAATTTTGCTATGCAATGTTTTATAGTATTCAGCCTAAAATATTTTGGTTTTCTTGCTATTATAAACATTATTATCTTAAAATTCTACTTCTTGCTGGTATGTGGAAATACAGTTTTATGTTGATCTTGGATTCTGCAACCTTGCTAGATTCAATTATTAATTAAAATATTCGTATAGATTCCCCAGGAGTTTCTACATAAATAATCATATTGTCTTAAAACAGAATAATTTTACTTCTTCCTTTCCAATATTTATGTGTTTTATTTCTTTTTCATGATCATCAGTTTGTCAAGGGTTTCTTAGATAATATACAAAAAGCATTATCCATAAAAGAATAATAAATTGGACTTTACAAAAATTTAAAACTTTTGCTCCCAAAAAACATCATTTAAGAAAATGAAAAAGTGCTATATAATTTTACTTCTTCCTTTCCAATATTTATGTGTTTTATTTCTTTTTCATGATCATCAGTTTGTCAAGGGTTTCTTAGATAATATACAAAAAGCATTATCCATAAAAGAATAATAAATTGGACTTTACAAAAATTTAAAACTTTTGCTCCCAAAAAACATCATTTAAGAAAATGAAAAAGTGCTATTTGCTGAGAGAAACTGAAGCAGGTTGCCATGCCCTCCTCCAGGGCATCTTCCTGACCCAGGGATCAAACCCATGTCTCTTATGTCTCCTACATTGGCAGATGGGTTCTTTATCACTAGCGCCACCTGGGAAGCCCCATACATATACATACTTATACATATATGACAACAGATTTTTATCTGAAGTTTATAAAGAACTCCTGCCTCTAAATAATTTAATTTTAAAAGTGGACAAAAGACTTGAAGACACTTCATTTTGAAAGGTGTCCAAATGCCTGTAAGCACATGAAAGATTCCTACTCTCATGAGGCACGAGTAGATGGACCACTCTCACCACTGGTCTACACTTCCAGGATAAAGTCATCATTGGACTGGCCTTCGACTGTGTGGACAAGATGATTTACTGGACCGACATCAGTCAACCTTCCATCGGGAGAGCCAGTCTGCATGGCGGAGAGCCAACCACCATCATTCGACAAGGTGGGCAAGCAAGCATCATTCTTGGTTTTGCTTTTAGTAGCCCACGTGGCTCTTAGAGGAGAGAGCAGAGTCGTGTGATGTATGGTTGCTTGCAGGCTATGGTGATTGGAGATGGATTGGGTTCTTGGGCCCAAACATCACCCTTTCTAGCCGTCTCTGAATAGTCCTCCAAGGACTCATCACTAAATCATGAACATCTTAGCTGGGATGTGTTGCTGAAATAAAATTAAAACAGGATAAGTGTCCATGCCTGTCTCTGAAAGCTTATGTAGCCAGTTTTAAGAAATAATAAAGGCTAAACTCAACCATCCAGTTTGAATATATGCATCTCCCTCTGGCTGCTGAGCCTCGAGTTGATTGTCAGACTGTCTGCCCCTTGGGGTGGTCCATTAGGCAATAAACAGAAAAATCATAAAGATGGGAGGGTACAAGCATATTGGCAAATACTATCCCTGAGAGGTGAGTCTATTCCCAAGACAGTTTTCAATTTGAACGGTTATCACTTCAACCTGTAACCTCATGGTGGGGTGGGTCTCCTCTATTCCATCTCACCCTCACTGGACCTTGCTCAGATTGCCAGAGGAGTACAGCAAATTAGGCTGAACTTTTACAGACATTTCTGTTTTTGTTGCATCACTAATGGTAAACCACATGACACTTTGGCACAGCTTACCCCTCAACATTTAACCTCAATTCCTTAACTTACAGGTGCCAATTTAAGCCAAGGACTTAATATTTTAATGCCTACATTCAACAAGTCAAGACTATTTTAAATGGATATGTTTAATCAAGATTCAAGTCCATCATGACAAAAAGTCCAAGGACCTGTAAAAATTCTCCTCTACTGAAAAGGTCAAATATTGCACATTGCTCAGTCTGTGACTTAACCAGCTGCCTTGCAGATATTTTCAATCACAAGACATTGCCATGCCAATGATATGTGCTATGTAAAATCATCTTGTTTTCTCTGCAGAACACTCAAAGGTACATCTTTAAGGACTTCCTGGCTTGGGGGAAAAAGCAAAGATACATCTTTAAAATATTTGAGCCTCTTTGGTATTTCTTTTTACTGATGCCTGGGGCTGAGTGTTATTGTTCAGTTGTCAAGTTGTGTCTGACTCTTTGCAACCCCATGGACTGCAGCATGCCAGGCCTCCCTGTCCCTTACCATCTCCTGGAGTTTGCTCAAACTCATGTCCATTGAGTCAGTGATGCCATCCAACCATTTCATCCTCTGTCATCCCCTTCTCCTCCTGCCTTCAGTCTTTCCCAGCATCAGGGTCTTTTCCAATGAGTCTGCTTTTAGCATCAAGAGGCTAAAGTTTTGGAGCTTCAGCATCAGTCCTTCCAATGAATATTCAGGTTGATTTCCTTTAGGATTGGCTGGTTTGATCTCCTTGCAGTCCAAAGGACTCTCAAGAGTCCTCTCCAGCACCACAATTCAAAAGTATCAGTTCTTTGGCACTCAGCCCTCTTTATGGTCCAACTCTCACATCTGAACATGACTCCTGGAAAAACCAAAGCCTTGACTGGACAAACCTTTGTCAGCAAAATGATGTCTCTGTTTTTTAATACTCTATCTAGGTTTGTCATAGCTTTTCTTCCAAGGGCTAAGTGTAGCTTTTCTAATTTAATGTCTCCCTACAACTTTTGATAATATCAGAAGGGCCCTTGTACCTGTGGAACAGCCCCTGGGATATATTTTTCCTTCCTTGGCTCCTTCATAAGAGATAATATAGCAGGAATTAAGCTGAGGTTGAGTTAAACTGGTCGACTATGGACACAGACCTCAAATACTTTTCTGAAGCCAACTATTTAATAATGTCTGCTATTTAAATAATGCTATTTAAATAATGTCTGCTCATTTTCATGGCTTGCTTTAATGAATAGAATGAAGTTTCTAATGAATACAAGTTTGAAGATGCCTTTTTGCATCTTAATGCTGTTGAAAATGTTGTTTCTATTATCTGTAATTTGACTTCAAAACCCACAGGAAGTGGGGAGTAGGTCATCGTTTGCTATTTCCTGTTGTTTTTGGAACTGATAATGATCCAAGAAAGCTTTAAGACCAGTAAGAAACATTCCAGACTAAAGCCCACTGTGAAAACACAGAATTAAATCAGAATGTGATCTTTGTAGAAGAAAGATCACTAGGAATACATTGTCTTTTTAATTTCAAAAAAGGGAAAGAAGCTTCCACCTACGTTTTCATCATGAATATTTTCCTAGTGAGTGAAAATGGCAGTGGGTATCTTTTCTTTTTCTTCCTAATTTCATAATGTCTGAATCCCAGCATCTCTGTTTTTCCTTCAGTTAAAGTCCTAGCCAGATATCTTTAATAAGTATCATCATCTGTTTCCTTTTGATATAATCAGTGTGGAATATATTGCCCTGCCATTTTCCCATCTTGCCCTGACTCACAGGAAAGGATGAGGTTTTCCAGGCCTTTCCTTTGGCTCCTTAGCCTATAAAGAAGTATTTTTCTGGTTGGGGGAGGAGTTGTGGTTGCTCTTGGGTTTGACGTCAAGACCAGGCTGTTTCTAAAAAGACAATTGGCACGGAGTTCCTTCCGGGAACTTGTAAAGATACTCTCATTAAACAGCCTTCCCTGGTCCCACCATGTCTGAATAGCCCATGCCTCTCAGATAGGATGTACTCGTTGTAAATATACCCTAGAATGATTTCTTCTGATTTTGTCTGAAGGTCTGAAGGGATATTTGGAGGTCAATCTCACTGTCTCTTTGCCTCCAAGGATGTGGGAAATATTTTCAGTCGATTCAGTCGCTCAGTGCTGTCCAACTCTTTGTGACCCCGTGGACTGCAGCACACCAGGCTTCCCTGTCCATCACCAACTCCTGGAGCTTACCCAAACTCACGTCCATTGAGTCAGTGATGCCATCCAACCATCTCATCCTCTGTCATCCCCTTCTCCTCCCGCCTTCAATCTTTCCCAGCTTCAAGGTCTTTCAAATGAGTCAGTTCTTTGCATCAGGTGACCAAAGTATTGAAGCTTCAGCTTCAGCATCAGTCCTTCCAATAAATATTCAGGACTGATTTCCTTTAGGATGGACCGGTTGGATCTGCTTGCTGACTCTCAAAAGTCTTCTCCAACACCACAGTTCAAAAGCATCAGTTCTTTGGCACTCGGCTTTCTTTATAGTCCAACTCTCACATCCATGCATGACTACTGGAAAAACCATAGCTTTGACTAGTCGGAGCTTTGTTGGCAAAGTAATGTCTCTGCTGTCTGATTGGTCATAGCTTTTCTTCCCAGGAGCAAATGTCTTTTAATTTCATGGCTGCAATCAGGATCTGCAGGGATTTTGGAGCCCCGCAAAATAAAATCTGTCACTGTTTCCATTGTTTCCCCATCTATTTGCCATAAAGTGATGGGACCAGAAGCTATGATCTTCATTTTCTGAATATTGAGTTTTAAACCAGCATTTTCACTCTCTTCTTTCATTAAGAGGCTCTTTAGTTCTTCTTCGCTTTCTGCCATAAGGGTGGTGTCATCTGCATATCTGAGGTTATTGCTATTTCTCCTGGCAATCTTGATTCCAGCTTGTGCTTCATCCAGCCTGGCATTTCACATGATGCACTCTGCATATAATTTAAATAAACATGGTGACAATATGCATCCTTGATAATTCTCCTTTCCCAATTTGGAGCAGTTTGTTGTACTTTATAAATCTTTGAGTTGGAATAATAAAGACCTTGTTTAGAATTAGAAATGATTGTTTCTAACTCTTAATGAGCTTTCTCTGGTGGGAGTCTTTCAGGGGGGCTTAGATGTTTCCATCATTCATAGCCATGATCATTGTAGGATAGCCATGATACGGAGGGGGCTGAGGGTTGGGACTGCTTCGCTATTGATGAAGGAACACAGTGCTGCAGGGATAGTTTCATACCAAGTCCCTGGGGCAGGATAGCTCCATCCTTGGTTCTTCCCCTTCCTGTTTCCACTTCCATCCGTACTAAATGACCTTCAACTCCATAATCAGCTGAGGAGAAAGAGTCCAAGGTGACCCCAGTAAAACCCTGGTAGGGTTTTAGCTTTTAATTTGATTGTATTTATAGTCAGGAAACCATTGCAATCTTGAACTCCTGATTAGGTTTGGTGGGTGCTAAAGGCTCCCATTGCAGTCAGCTTATACTGTGGCAACCCCTGGCTTGAAAATCAGTTACTTAGAGCCTAGTAAAGACTTCTGGGGTGTTCTTTGCAATCACTGATACCCCTTCTTTGTACTCTTAACACTTGTATGAAAGTAATAACAGCTGTGATTTCTTGCATATATTATTTCTCGGCAATGACCTATTTTCCCCTGTTGATGAATAAGATAAGTCTGTCCCATTCCCCATCTTTAGATCTTCCTGTGCCTCCCCTTTACATAAGAGATAAGCTCTAAGCTTGTTAACACATGCATCCTAACTTTATCTCTGGCCACTCTCTACCCTCGGGGTCTCCAGCCACACAGAATGACACCGTATACTTCAAGCCATATCCATTCTTCCTTTATATCAGTGTGCTGGTCTCCCTGCTTGGAAAACTTTGACCAGGATCTTTGTCTGAGAAAGTCCTGTTGTTCCTTCAGTAGCCAGCCTTATGAGGTATTGCCTCCCCCAGGAAGTGTTCCTTGGTCTCCCCAGGCTAAGACCAGTGTTCCCGCTCCATGCTCCACAGAGCCTGGAACTCAGTCTGAGTTGTGATTGGCTGCGGGCTCCTTGAAGGCAGGGCCACAGCTTCAGCATCCGTATGGGTTGGGTTCCCAGTATGGTACCCATCCATCCATTCCCAATATGGATGTCCATCAAGGGAATGAGTAGCACTGTAAGATTTGTCACTAAGTGTGATTTATCTTAACAAGCATTTAACACTCCCATTGGTTTTCTCAAAGTGCAAGGGTTGGATGCCAGATGAAATAGCACTGAGTAATCAGAAAAACCTCATCTTACTCGTTTAAAAAAAAAGTCAATAATGTTTGGTGTTTACTTCTAGATCTTGGAAGCCCCGAAGGCATTGCTCTTGACCACCTTGGGCGCAACATCTTCTGGACGGATTCTCAACTGGATCGGATAGAAGTTGCGAAGCTAGATGGGACCCAGCGCCGGGTGCTGTTTGAGACTGACTTGGTGAATCCCAGAGGCATCGTAACAGATTCCGTGAGAGGGTGAGTGCATGCTAAGTCGCTTCAGTTGCGTCCAACTCTGTGTGACCCTGTGGACTATAGCCCGCCAGGCTCCTCTGGCCTTGGGATTCTCCAGGCAAGGATACTGGGGTGGGTTGCCCTCCTCCAGAGGATCTTGCCACCAGGGAAGCCCGCGTGAAGGGTGTCTTTGTGTAAATCTGTGTGTGTGTCTATTCGATTTGCATCTGCCCTTGTGCATATTCTCAAAGTTTGACTGTAACTCCAGCATTGCTGCCCTGAAATGAATGAGTTTAGGATGAATGAGTCCACAGTTGGTGGCTTATAGATATCTGAGGTGAAGCCAGAACGTTTATTATAATCCAGCAGAATCATGAACTCAGTACCATGTTCCACTTTCAAATCTTTTACCAAGAGCTTTGTAAGTTGACGGCTCAGAAATTGGATATTTCCACCTGGATTGAATGTTAATCAAATATTTGAGTTGTATCAACCCCAGAAGAATATCACGGTAGCATCAGTGTCCCCCTGGGGCTCCTTCCGGGGGCCCCACCCAGCATGAACACCTTGGAGGCCCTCCCTAGGGGTTTTGTGAGCACATTCTTTCCCTCACTGCACGCTCTGAGTCTTACACCCTAGGCCCATGTCTCCTTGATGCTTTGATGTGAGACCACATCTCTTGTTCTGTGGCCATTTGGCCGCCTCTCTGATTTCAGGTACCTTGACCACTTATCCTGCCAGCGTTGCTTCTGGGCTTCATCCTCTGGGTCTGCTTTGCCTTCCTGAGTGCTGACAGCATATGAGAATCCCCATGTATTTATGTCAGTTATGGTGCTCTATTTTTTAAAAACAGTTTCATTGAGATATGTCAGTTATATTTAAGGAAGTGAAGTTGTTAGTAACCAAATAATTCAAGGGAAAAACCAAATAGAAGGATCTTTACAAAGGCAGTGTGTCTTGGCACCTCTAGATCCTTTATAGCCATTAATTTTTATTTTATTTTTAAATTTCTTGGTTGCACTGTATGACCTGCAGGATCTTACTTCCCTGGCCAGGTATTGAACTCATGCCCCCTGCAGCGGAAATGCAAAGTTCTAACCCCTGGACCGCCAGGGAATTCCCTATCATAGGTTCTTTTTAAGTGTCTTTAAGTGAACTTTTTCTCATACATCTTCATTGTTTCTCTTCCCCTTTCACTTCCTTTTCCTCCAGGAATCTTTATTGGACAGATTGGAACAGAGATAACCCCAAAATTGAAACTTCCTACATGGATGGCACAAACCGGAGGATCCTCGTGCAGGATGACCTGGGCTTGCCCAATGGGCTGACCTTCGATGCCTACTCGTCTCAGCTCTGCTGGGTGGATGCAGGTGACAGAAAGCCCCAGGCCTGGCTCCTGGGTCGAAACAGGGCTTCATTTTTTACCAAATATCATTGTTATCCACTGTACTATCAAGAGTAGCTATTGTGGGGAATAAGGCTTAAGATAACTGCTTTTTTTCTGCACAAACATCAGCTGCATATCTTTGCTCTTAAACTGTTTCCCACAGCTTGCTGTAGCCCAGGGAATATTCTCAATCTTCCAGGTCAGAGGTCAGCAAACTACAGCCTTGGGCCAAATGGTATGGCCAACTGTTTTGGTATAACCTGGGAGCTGTAAAAGGTTTTTACATTTTTAAATGTTGCATTTTAAAAGCTTATACAAATTCTTGTATAATGTCCTTGATTTCACCTCTTGGCTCCACAACCTAAAATAGTTACTATCTGGCCCTTTAAGAAAATGTTTGCTGACCCCTAGAGCCTGTCCTCATCCTGGTACCTATTAAGCAATTCATGACTTACATCTTTGTAGCTCCTGCTTGTCCCCAAGCAGGGCTAAGGCAGGACTTGAAGCCAAGGAAGATAAAGTAAGGCAGTCCCGATGTGTGCTCCTGCCTGGGCAGATTTGGGGTGCCCCTGATGTGGGCAGGATGCTCAGTTGGCAAAGAATGTCAATCATCCATCAAGTCTCTGTTGAGTTCCTCCTTCATTCTAGATAGTGTCAGGTACCACGGGAGATGCAGGAAGTAAGGCATGCACAGTTAAGTGAAAACCCAGGCCTTAAGTTGGTCATAATGTAGCCATTGATGCGTGGCTGTGGGTAGCTGCTCACCCAGTGGGAGCAGCTTAGCAGTTCTAAGGGATCTGAAAACAGGGAGGGAAGGTCTAGAGGGGCTTCAGGCAGGAGGGATTTGAACAGAAGTTGGAAGATGGCATCCTTCTTACTAAGCCCCTGGCTGCTCCAGAAATGGGTGAAATGGGGTGCTCTTCCTCTGCTCTGGTTCCCTTCTCCCCATCAGAACCAGGTATGGGTACCAGATGGAGGTGGCACTGAGCAATGAGAGGGGCGTGGGAGGATGAACAGACAACTTCCCAGTTTAGAAGAGCACATCTTGTGTTCTCTTGGATCTGAGCGTGTAACACTTGCCCTCCTTGCTTTTCGATTTGGACACAAAGGGGCCATTTCTTGTGTGAACAATGGACGACTTGTTCTCACCCCACGCAGGCACCCATCGGGCCGAGTGCCTGAACCCTGGTCAGCCCAACAGACGCAAGGTTCTTGAAGGGCTTCTGTATCCTTTCGCCGTTACGAGCTTCGGGAAGAATCTGTACTACACAGACTGGAAGACGTATGTCAGCTGCTGCAGCGCGGGGGCTGAGGGACCTGCCCTGCTGCCCTCTCTGGAGGCCACGCCCTTTCCAAGCAGCCTCTTGGCTTGACCTTCCTGCCTCCAGAGATGCCCCCTCTGCCTCGCCCTCTGATTGTCAGAGAGAGGGCAAGGAAGGAGAGGGCAGTAACCCTAGGGAAGCAGGGGGTGCCATGTATCATCTGGATGCTCTTGGATGGGCAGCTTCAAGTCCACAAATGGGGACTTCCTGTGCATGTCCCTTCTCTCCCTAGGAGAGACCATGCCTACTCCATGCCACTATTTTATTATAATTCTTAAACTGCAGTATTCCCAAAGCTCATTCTTGACCTTTCCTGCAGAAAAGTAGGCTTAAACCAAGCAAGCGGCTGTGGCAGGAGTTTCAATATAGAAAGTGGATTTCCCAGCTTGGGATTTAGAGCCAGAGGGTGGAGTTAGCTGACCTTTGTCCTTTCTTTAAGAAGCTAGAGAATTGCAGGCTTCAGGAAGAGGGAGGGATGGCTAGGAAGTAAGGCCATGTATCTGTTTGGGTTTTTTGGTTTTTTTTTTTTTGCATCTATCTATGCTGTTTTGTCTGATACTTTGCCACCCCACAGACTGCAGCCCACCAGGCTTCTCTGTCCATGGGATTTCCCTGGCAAGAATACTTGAGTGGGTTGCCATTTCCTCCTCCAGGGAATATTCCCAACCCAGAGATCAAACCCCCGTCTCCTGTGTCTCCTGCATGGGCAGGCAGATTCTTGACTGTCTGAGCCACCTGGGAAGCCGTTTATGGCCTCCAGTTTATCCCCCAAGGGCTTCCCTGGTGGCTCAGATGGTAAAGAATCCACCTGCAATGCAGGAGACCCAGGTTCAATCCCAAGGTCGGGAAGATCCCCTGGAGAAGAGAATAGCTACCCACTCCGGTGTTCTTGCCTGGAGAATCCCATGGACAGAGAAGCTGGGCAGGTTACAGTCCATGGGGTCACAAAGAGTCAGACAGGACTGAGAAACTAGCACATTTACTTTACCCTCCAAGTGACAAAAGAGGTTGCCCTGTAGAGAAAAGTTTAAGCCATTAGATGTGTTTTTTGTTGTTAGTATATTTTCGGGTTTTGTTTGGCCATGCCGCATAGCATGAGGGAATCTTAGTTCACCCACCAGGGATCAAACCACGCCCCCTGCATTGAAAGTGAAGTCTTATCCACTGGACCATCAGGGAAATCCTGCCGTTAGATGTGTTTTAACTTTCCATCCTTTGACACTCTGTAGGAATTCTGTGGTCGCTGTAGATCTCGCTATTTCCAAAGAGATGGATTCCTTCCACCCCCACAAGCAGACCCGGCTCTATGGCATCACTTCTGCCCTGTCTCAGTGTCCTGAAGGTAACTCACCTGTGCTCTATGTAGTCAGGGGCTGGGTTGGCCCCTGGGGCTCAGAGCCCACACTCTGGCCGCCCGCTATGTGGCCTCTGGTAGCCCTGATCACAGGGCAGGTGAGACCTAGTCCATTCCATCAAGGGTCTTCATTAATTAGTAGGTAAACCGGATGAATCAATAGAAAATGTTAGGGAATGAAGTGGATAGTGGATAAGGGTGAGGGAAAGTATTGACTTTTGCAGTGTGTCTAAAAGTATGCTGTCTTCAGGCTCCAAAGAGGAAAAGCAGTGTTAGGGTCTCTCCTGCTTTAAAAGTTCATCCATTTGGCCAGACAGCAACAACAATAATTGATAGTAATAATAATTGCAAACATGTATGTGATACTTCCTGTGAGCTGGGTACAGCCCATGTATTAAAAGTCACTGCGTGCTTTGTATCCACTGGTTCACTTAATCCTCGTAGCAGCCCTATGAGGTAGGTGTTATTATTTTGCCCACTTTATAAACGAGGATACCGAAACCACTTGCCCAGAGTCACACGGTCACTTGCAGTGCTCATGGCAGCAGACTTGGGGGTAAGTTAGGCAGCCTGGCTGCAGAGTCTATGCTCTGGCTTCCTCTTCCTGGCTTCCCTCCTGCCCCCTAGTGAAGCGGCCACGCTGCATAGAAGGCACATTCTGCTTTAAAATTCCAGCTCCATGTTATGACCAGAGCTGGAAAACCCTCCCTGAGCTCTGCTAATAGCTTTGTTGGTAAATCTGCATATCCCCCAGATCAGGAATCAAGGTTTTTTGCACATTTGGCAAATCCTTAATGACGAGGAAACAGCCAGGAGATAAGCTGAGTTAAATTTTCTATACAGCTTCCTTGTTCTCCAGGAACCCCCCCCCATAAGCTTGGCCTCCCAGAGACCAAACAGGGGGTTAGTATGGAGGTCCCTCTCTTAACTGATTGAACCACTGAACTTGCTTCTGCCTTTTCCAGGTCACAACTACTGCTCGGTGAACAACGGTGGCTGCACCCACCTCTGCTTGGCCACCCCAGGAAGCCGGACCTGCCGTTGCCCTGACAACACCCTAGGAGTTGACTGTATCGAGCAGAAATGAGGAGTTCCTGTGTGCTCTCCAAAGTCTTTCACAGCAGCACCCTTCTTGAAAGGGTCCAGACTGAAAACTGTCTGACCTGGTGGCTGAATGGCCACCAGGCCCAGGTCCAACCCAGCCTGAGCCCCAACAGCATTGCCCTCACTGTTCCCCAAAACACATGCCCTCCGCTTCTGGAATGGGAAAGCCTCTACTCCTACACAAAGTCTCCCTGACCCTAACCCTCAGACTAGCTTATGCAGCCCTGAGTGAGGATTATATGCCCCATCGTGGTGCTGGAAACTGGCCCCAACCTTCATACCCCCATGGTGAGCAGAGCTTCCCAGGGCCTGAGCTGCCCCCTTACAAGCTCAGCCTCTCTTTGAGACACCCATCGTTCCCTCAGCTGCTGGACACATCGAGGCTGTGAGTGAAGGAGGGAGTTTGCTCTCCCACAGTTTTTCTTGGTGCTCTGATTTCCCTCTTTATACTCCTAGCATTTAACCCCTGAGTTCTATATCATCTGCATCCTGCCCAAGGCAGGATGTGAGCAAGCCCTGCCTTTTGGTCAAAACTCACCGTGTCCAAAAGATATATGGGTATTTGGTGGATGATACTGAGCAGCCTCTCCCGGATAAGTTATTGGCATTTCTGAAGTAGTTGTTGGTAGTCAAAGGCTTAAATTAAGAGTGTCCAGAGAATTTCAAGGTGCAGAGTCAGATGTTTGAGGATGGGGATTTTATTGATGTGCCTTAAATTATAGCAAAGATTACCAAAGTATTCTTCTTTATCCAAAGCACTTGGATCCTAGCATCTGGTTCTTGGGGCAGCACAGCCCCACTGCTGGCATCTGTGTCCAGCCTCCACGTGGAGACCCATCTGAGATACAGGCTGGGACTGGGGACCCCCTGCAGTCCCTCATCTCTGCCCTCCACCCACGAGAGCCAATCTACAATCAGTCGTGAGCTCTGTGCTCTTTTGTTCGTCCTCCATCCATGGCCCTTGCTCACTGTATTCTCATCCAAAGACACAATCCAGGAAGGCGAAACTGAATATTTATATTAGTCCTCCAGACACTTTGTTCCTCATTGGTGTAATTAAAAGGACCATTACCACATTTCACATTTATGTTTCTAGAGCTTGTTTAGAAAACATCTCCTGACCATATATAGCTAGTGGTATTTTGAGGCGGGGGGGCGGGGGGGGGGGGG
>SJYT01044857.1:189690-237451 GCA_006410635.1 Cephalophus harveyi
GGGGGGGGGGGGGGGGGGAGGGGGGGGGGGGGGGACAGTGACTGCTTCCCAAAGTCCTAAAAGAATGGAAATTTTGAATTGAAAGCTAAGGATAAAGGATTTGAGTCGGTGAAGATCAGGTTAAGGAAGTGAGAAGACTCAATGAAAAGTGAGAAGATTCAGTGAAAAGTGTCACGAAGAGATTGATCAAGAGCAGAAATGGAAAACCCAAGAGGAAGGATAAAGGAGAAGATTTAACAATAGCAATAAGAAAAGCTCTTAAATAATGCCAAAGAAAATATGGTATGTTCTTTGTCAGAGAACACTTCTACACTTAAGTACGTGGAAGAATTTCCCTGTTTTTCTCCTTAAGGAAGATATCCCTCTTCTAATCTGCAGACCTTAGTACCCTCAACTCCCCCTTAACACACTGCTTTTCTACAGCACATAGGAACCTGAATGGAAAGAGCCTTTCCTTGAATAATTGGAGTTTGTTTTGAGAAGCAACTATATCCCCAAGAATCACAAGGTTTGGGGAACACATGAGTCTTTTATGCAGCCCAACCACATAAATTAGTTTAACTTTCCTTTTCTGTTTATCATTCCATATCCAACCCTCTATATATATCAAATGTTTTGTCATGATTTTTGTATAATGTTTATAACTATTTTATTCATTTTGCTAGATTCATTCTAAAATTTTTTTAAACAGTAAATTCTTAAACTGTGGAAACCGTTGAAGGTGCTTATTAACTGTTCCCCAGATTTGTACAAGTATTGGATAACTCCTTGAGTTTACAGCTGTATAAATTTTAGTGCAGAAAATAAACTTTTTTTGTTAAAAAAGTCTTCTTTTATCTTGTTTGAATGAAGACACTTAATCTCAGGAGGCAGATTCACAATGGAAAGACAGTCGTTTAATAATCTGCAAAACCTATTTAGCCCCCAGTGTTATAAGGGATGGCTTTGTCCCCAAGCGAGTCCACAAACTTCAGTTCAGTTCAGTCACTCAGTCGTGTCCAACTCTGCGACCCCATGAACTGCAGCACGCCAGGCCTCCCTGTCCATCACCAACTCCCGGAGTTCACTCAGACTCATGTCCATCGAGTCACTGATGCCATCCAGCCATCTCATCCTCTGTTGTCTCTTTCTCCTCCTGCCCCCAACCCCTCCCAGCATCAGGGTTTTTTCCAATGAGTCAACTCTTCACATGAGGTGGCCAAAGTATTGGAGTTTCAGCCTCAGCATCAGTCCTTCCAATGAACACCCAGGACCGATCTCCTTTAGGATGGACTGGTTGGATCTCCTTGCAGTCCAAGGGACTCTTAAGAGTCTTCTCCAACACCACAGTACAAAAGCATCAATTCTTTGGCGCTCAGCTTTCTTCACAGTCCAACTCTCACATCCATACATGACCACTGGAAAAACCACAGCCTTGACTAGACAGACCTTTGTTGGCAAAGTAATGTCTCTGCTTTGTAATAGGCTACTAGGTTGGTCATAACTTTCCTTCCAAGGAGTAAGTGTCTTTTAATTTCATGGCTGCAGTCACCTTCTGCAGTGATTTTGGAGCCCCCCAAAATAAAGTTTGACACTGTTTCCCCTGTTTCCCCTAGGTTTCTCAAGAGGCAGGTCAGGTGGTCTCGTATTCCCACCTCTTTCAGAATTGTCCACAGTTTATTGTGATCCACACAGTTCAAGGCTTTGGCATAGTCAATAAAGCAGAAATAGATGTTTTTCTGGAACTCTCTTGCTTTTCCACAAACTTAGGGGCTGATAATTGACTTTAAAATAATTCCATCATGGACTTCACCCTTTTAAACATTGTTTTCATTTTTTATAAAAATTTTAGCTACAGGCAGTAGCATTTCCTGGTTCAGTTCTGAAGATGAGCTGTGTTTTTCCCCCCTTTTCATATCCAGAAGGAACAAAGATATCTTCCTGGCGTTGGCCATGGACTGAGACCCCTTGGTCTGTTCTCAACTGCCACCAGTGTGTAGTGCTACCTATGTTGGCCCCTGAGGGGGATGAGAATGGGCCTTTGACTTGGACAGAGTGAAGGGGGCTCAGAAACGGCAGGAACGAGGTTGAAGTCATTGTCGAGAAGGGACCTGATGCATCAGGGCCTGCCTATAAAATGGTACCACCAATGGAATCAGTTATTAATACATCCTGCTGTTGTAGACTTACTGACAGACAGCTGATAGGGCTAAATGCTAAGACCAGTGTTTTATTCTGGTCATAAAATCCAGATACATTAAGTGATGTCAGGGGAGATGGTGCAGTAGGAAGCTTTAGGAATCCACCCCTCTATAAAACAATAGCTGAACTGGCAGGAGCCATCTGAATAAGCTACTTTAGAACTTTGTGTCTAGTAGAATGCTCGCAGCTCCCAGGAGAGAGTTTGATGAAGAGACTGGTAAGTTTCAGCTTCCCCTTTAATAGAGGCAGCCATCCCCTTTCCCCAGCCCCAAGACACTCAGCTACGGGGACAGCAGCCCGTGTTCCTAGTGCAGTTTACTAAGACCAGGTTGAGCGATAAGAACCAGCATTGCTCCCCAAAAGTCAGATTTGTGGGTTCTGACTACTGCTTCTAATTGGGGGCCAGCATAGAGGAAAAATCTTCCTGACACAGGATTTGGCAATAATTTCTTGTATATGACACCAAAAACACAAGCAACAAAAGAAGAAGACAAATACAAATAATAATTGCTGGAGAGGGTGTGGAGAAAAGGGAGCCCTCCTATACTGTTGGTGGGAATGTAAATTGGTACAACCATTATGGAGAACACTGTAGAGGTTCCTTAAAAAAAAAAAAAAAGAGTTGCTATATATCCAACAAACCCACTCCTGGGCCTATGTCCAGAGAACACCACAATTCAAAAAGATACATGCACCTCAATGTTCACTGCAGCATTATTCGATAGCCAAGACATGGAAACAACCAAAATATCCATTCACTGAGGAATGGATAAAGAAGATGTGGTATATTGGAATATTACTTAGCCATAAAAAGAATGAAATAATGCCATTTGCAGCATTATTTATTACCTAGGTCCATGGATGGACCTAGAAATTGTCATAGTGCGTGAAATAGACAGAGACAAATATCATATGATATCACTTACATGTGCACTCAAAAAATGGTACAAATGAACTTATTTCCAGAACAGAAGTACTTACAGATAAAACAAATTTATGGTTATCAGGGGGGAGGTGGAGGGATAAATTGGAAGATTAGGATAAACATATACACACTACTGTATACAAATTGGACAACTAATTAGTACCTACTGTATAGCACAGGGAACTCCACTCAACACCCTGTAATGACCTGCATGGGAAAAGCATCTAAAAGAAGTTTGGATATATGTATACGTGTAACTAATTCACTTTGCTGTACAGCAGAAAGTGACACAACATTGGAAATCAACTACACTCCAATAAACAAATTTTTTAAAGAAAAATTGGTCTTCATCAAAATTCAAAACTTTTGTGCATCGAAGGATACTATCAAGAGAGTGAAATGACAACCAACCCATGAAAGGGTAGAAAATATATGTGAATCCTATATCTGATAATGGTTAATATCCAGAATATATAAAGAACTACAACTCATCAATAATAGCAAAAACAACCCAATTAAAAAATGAACAAAGAATCTGAATAAACATCTTTTCAAAGAAGATATACAAATGGCCAATAAGCACATGAAAAGATGGTCAACATTATTATTCTTTAAGGAAATGCCAATGCCAATCAAAATCACAATTAGATACCACTGCATACCCAATTAAGACGGAGGATGGCTATCAAAAACAGAAGCAGGAAGGAACAAGTGTTGAGGACGTGGAGAACTGGAACCCTTGTGTGTTTCCACTGGGAATGTAAAATGGTGCAGTCACCATGGAGGTCAGTTTTGTAGTTCCTAAAAATGTTGGATATAGAATTACCACATGACCCACTTGGAGGAATATACCCAAAAAATTGAAAGCAGGGACTTGGATGCTTTAAGTACACCACTGGTTACAGCAGCATTATTCACAAAAGTCAGAAAATGAAAATAACCTGAGTCCATCCACAAATGAAAGGAGAAACAAAATCTGATGTACACACACAATGGAGTAATATCAAGCCATAAAAAGATATGCAGCTCTTACATATGCTATAACATGGATAAACCTTGACGTCATTATGCTAAAGGAAATAAGCCAGTCACAAAGGAATGAATGTTATTATTCCACTTACGTGAATAGACATATTCATCGAGACACAAAGTAGATTAGAAGCTACCCAATGCTAGGGGAAGGAGGAATGGGGATTATTGCTTTATGGTTTCAGAGTTTTTGCTTAGAGTAATTAAGTTTTGAATATAAATAGTGGTGATGATTACAGAACTGAATGTACTTAATGCCACTGAATTGTACACTTAAAAATGGCAAGTTTTATGCAATATATAGTCTACCACAATTTAAAAAAATTACTAATATACCAAAAAACACTGAATGTACACTACATGAGTGAATTGCATGGCATGTAAATTATATCTCAATAAATCTGCTTTCTATAAGATCGCAGTAATTTTTTAAAAAGCGAGTAACATAAGCTTGGCAAAATGCTGATCATTGTTGTAGTTGGCTGAGTTCTAACATTTCCAAGATTCTAATCTAGGTGCTTTGCAGATGGAATTAAGATTATTGGTTAGCTGGACCCCAAGAGGCCAATCCATTCAAGGATGACATCTATGTCTCTTTTGCCACCTGGCTTCCTAGCAGAGAGGGAGGGAGAGAGGAGCATGAATCCAAGTGTTTATTCCCCTCTCCCTCCCTGCTGAGTTGCTGAAGGCTGTCTGTACCCCTTGACCACTGAGGGTCACCGCTCCCTCCAGGTGTCCCCTCTGTCTGTTAGGGCCCCAGAACCACTCCCTTCTCTGGTCTCTGGGTCTCAGGGAGTTGGCAGGCCCCTGGCACCATCTACTAGGACTGCTCTATTCTGTGGTTCCCCACAGCCAAGCCATAACTTTAAGCTTCCCTCAAATTATCCAAATATGAGTACATTTGGCTTTTTTTGAGACTTGTTGCTCTTGTTCAGTCGCTAAGTCATGTCTGACCCTTTGCGATCCCAGGGATTGCAGCACGCCAGGTTTCCTTCACCATCTCCCAGAGTTTGCTCTAACTCATGTCTATTGAGTCAGTGATGCCATCCAACCATCTAGTGCTCTGTCACAAATTATCCAAATTTGAGTACATTTGGCTTTTTTTGAGACTTGTTGCTCTTGTTCCGTAGCTAAGTGATGTCTGACCGTTTGCGATCCCAGGGACTGCAGCACGCCAGGTTTCCTTCACCATCTCCCAGAGTTTGCTCAAACTCATGTCTATTGAGTCAGTGATGCCATCCAACCATCTAGTGCTCTGTTGTTCCCTTCTCCTCCTGCCTTCAATCTGTTGAGACTGCCAACTGAAAAATATTGTACAACCTGGAAGTTGAGAATTATATTCTGTTCTGCAGACTTATGAGGACTTTACAGTTTCAGATTATTCTGAGGGACTACTCCGAAGAGATAAGAGAGGAGCCAGGGTACAAAAGAGTTTTGCAAAAGCAAAAAGCAAAAAATAGAGAGTCAGAACATCAAAAAGTTGCTGTTACTTAAAGAAAACCAGACATCTCAATGAATTTAGCACTTTTCTATGTATCCATGCATGCTAGGAAATGGCAACCCACTCCAGTATTCTTGCCTGGAGAATTCCATGGAGAAAGGAGTCTGGAAGGCTACAGTCAGACACACGAGAAAGGTGTGCTCATGGGAGGTCACAAAGAGTCGGGCACGACTGAGTGACTAACTCACATGCATGCTAAGTCGCTTCAGTCGTGTCGGACTCTGTGTGACCCTATGGACTATAGCCTGCCAGGCTCCTCTGTCCATGGGATTCTCCAGGCAAGAATACTGGAGTGGGTGAAAGTATCCTTCTCCAGGGGATCTTCGCAACCCAGGAGACGAACCCAGGTCTCTTTACTGTCTGAGCCACGAGGGCAAGGAAAGATATATGGGAAGATGTCTATATATGGGGAGATGCAAACGTCTGGGTTTATTAAAGCTGCTCCTTTGATGTGCACCTTATCTAGGTATCTAGATATCTAGGGCCAGTATTCTGTTTTCCTCGTCCTGAATCCCCTCAGGGTGTGCAGCCCAAGGTGGCTGCAGTGGCTCATGGCAGCAACATCCTTTGTTAACTGATAGTCCACAAGCCCTAACTGATATGTAAGTTCATAGCTCTATGATCTGCTTTTGAGCTTTTTTTTTGGGGGGGAGGGGAGGTTGTTTATAAATGTTTGTAGTTAAGTCTAAAAAAATTAAAAATCTTTTTTTATAACCTCCCCTCACATGTACGAGTGTCCAGTTAGGATATATGTCAGTTACAGTGTAACTAAAAGGTATGAATTATACAGATGTACCAAAAGGTCCTGTTTATTTTGTAGCTCATTTTGATTTTCAGATATAGAGCCTGCAACTGCAGAAAGAATCTGCTAACGCTGGGGGATTCTAGTTCAGTACAGTGATTGCTCAGTCACTCTGGGGTCATAACTCAGTATATTAAGGAGCATCATTGCCCCAATCTTCCTCGGGTTCTCCCCCAGACCCAAATCTAAACTTCATGTGAAACTGACCAGGAACCTGTGAGATTCTCCTGGGCACAAAAACCTTTGTGTCCCCAGTTTCTTGTTTGCAGGGTAAAGGCTTCAACCTCCTAGACCTTCCTGAGTACCAAAGGGCAGATTCAAACAAGTACTAATCAGGGAAGGCAGAAAATGCAGAAACAAAAGAGGATCAATCAAGAAACTGGTGCATCCACTGAAGCAGGATCCTGGTTCCTCCTCAAGGGAAATACATGTCGACTTAAAAAATATTCACAACCTAAAAGTTGAGAGTTACGTTTTATTCGGTGGGAATTTTTAGGACTTCAAGCATGGGAAGCAGCATCTCAAGTACCCCAAGAGAACTGCTCTGAGGTGGCGAGGGGAGGATCCAGGTTATAAGTTTCGTAGGTAGTCTGAACACCAAAAAATTATTGCTAATTAAAGAAAGTGGGCTTCCCTGGTGGCTCAGATGATAAACTATTTGCCCATAATGCGGGAGACCAGGGTTCAATCCCTGGGTCGGGAAGATCTCCTGGAGAAGGGAATGGCTACCCACTCCAGTATTCTTGCCTGGAGGATTCCATGGACTGGCAGACTACAGTCCATGGGGTGGCAAAAGGTAAGGACACAATTGAGAGACTCCTTTCACTTTCAAGGTAAACCAGGTATCTCAAGTTAAGGAACGTAGCGCTTTTCTATGTGTGGGAAGATGCCGGAGTCTAGGCTCACTGGAACCCTTCAGAGCACCTCAGCTGTCTGGGCCCAGCGCCCTGTGTTTCCACATCCTGGGCTTCCTTTCCTCAGGGCTCACCTCAGGGAGTGGCCGTCATCCGATGGCTGCTGGATGGCAGGTCTGCTACCCCTGCCTGAGTTCCCCAAGGGCTCACACCATCTCACACTGGAGGGCTGCAATTCCCCATGACTGTGACATACTTGTGTACTGATATGGTAGGACACATTTGATTTCTCATACATAACAATACCTTTGAGTTCTTCTTCAGGAGCTAAAGCCCTCATCCAGGTGGAGGATGGTAACTTCAGGCTGAGCAGAAGGCACCTCACCACAAAGTCATCAGGAGAAAGACACACACTCTGCCCTCCTCACCCCACATTTTGCCTATAACAACTTCTCTTCCCAAACCAGTTTGGGGTTGTTGAGCATGAACCATTCATTCTCCTTGCTTGGCCCTGCAATAAACCTTTCTCTGCTCCAAACTCCTGAAACCACACAACTCAGATGGGATTTGAACCCAGCCAAAACTCAGATCTGGGACTTGAGCCCACCAGCTGGGACTCAACCCCACTATCTTTTTTAGAAAATTACTTATCTATTTTAATTGGAGGCTAATTATTTTACAATATTGTGGTGGTTTTTGCCATACATTGACATGAATCAGTCATGGGTGTACATGTGTCCCCCATCCCAAACCTCCCTCCCACCTCCCTCCCCATCCATGAAGCTCAAGTTCTTTATCCCTCAGGGCAGAAGGGATTCAGCAAGAGGCAAAGTGATGTTTAAAAAGTGGATTTATTTAAAGAGCTACACATTCCGTTGACAGAATATGGGCCATCTCAAAGGCGAACATGCACTATTTTCTATGGGCGAGGAAATTTCCCAGCTAATAAGTGGGAGGATTATTCCCACTATTTTCAAGAAGAGGCGGAAATTTCCAGGGCTTGGGCTACCGGCTCACTTTTTGGCTTTTTATGATTAGCCTCAGAAGCGTCATGGTGCCTGTGGGTGTGTTCTTAGCATACGCTAATATATTACAATGAGTGCCCAGCGAGTCTCAAGGTCTGCTGGAAGTCGAATTTCCACCATGTTGAGTCTAGCAGTTCTACCAGTTTTTGTCACATCTTCAAAGACCCCGTCGTCCTCTTAAAGTCTGTGCCCTGCCGCCTCCCCTCCTGTTCCACTGCCCTCGCCTCGCGGTGTGTCCGGCACTTGGGCACTTGGGCACTTGAACCTGTTCGGCAGCGCCTGGGCCTTGCGGACCTGCTCCTTAGGGTGCGTCCAGCCTTGCCCTCCAGGTGGCTCTCTGGGGGTGCTGCCTGTGCGCTGAAGCCCTCTTGCCCCAGCGTCTCCCTCAGTGGCTCTCAGGATCTTTGGTCGCCTGATCCCCACGGGTCACTCTGTAGCCCCCGCCTCCTGACCACTTGCCCTGCCCGGACGGCGGCTCCCCAGTCGTTCTACAGAGGGGGTGAGGTAAGCTGTCCTCCCCTCTCCAGGGAGACAGGGCGGTGGGTGGGCTGCCTTCCTCCCTCGATGCCCTTTTTTGGGGCCTTCCCTGCGGAGGTCCCTGCGAGATCTGAGAGGGGCCTCCACACCCCTCACTCCCTGCAGGCTCTGCTCCTCCCCCAAGAGCGCTTGCCTCTGTCTCCTCCCCTCCCCCCTCTCCTCTGCTCTGGGCTCTTCTAGGGGCGATGAGGGTGGGGACTTCTCTGCCCACAGGCATGGTGGTGCCACCTCGTTCACCATCATTCCAACTACAGCCTTCCTGGGGCCAATGTGGTCCCAAGGGTGTAGACCCAGTGGGTCAGAGGGTAGAGAGAAAGGGTATTCCATAGGTTGATGCCTCAAATGAGCAATTTACCGACCCATGCACACACAGAGTTTAAGAAGCCAGTAAAGATGGGGAATTTCCTGGCTGTCCAGTGGCTAAGATTCCATGCTTCCACTGCAGGGGGGCATGGGTTCAATCCCTGATTGGGAAACAGGTCCTTTATGTTGCATGATGTAGCCAAGAAAAAAAAAAAAGAAAGAAAGAAAGAAGGATATGTCGACCTAAAAAAATTGAGAGTTGCAAGTTAAGTTTTATTTAGGGCAAATGAGGACTGCCGCCCCAGAGAGAACACCTCAGATAGCTCTGAGAAACTGCTCCGAAGAGGCAGGGACCTAGGTCAATACGGATGTGATTTTGGTGAAAGGGGAGTTCATAGAGTCAAGCACATATTTTTGCAGAAGGTTTAGTTAGTAGATGTCACTGTGAAGGAATTTAGTGCTTTCCTAGCTATGAGGAGATACAAGAAATGGGCTCATAATATCAGCTGCTGAAAATATCTAACTATCTGAAGACCTGTTCTGCCTGTTTTTCAGAGAACAGAGTGCTTTATTTCCGCTCTCCTCCCTGAACTCCCTTCAGGGGGTATTGAAGGTCAGCAGCTGTAGCAGCGTATGACTTAATCCTTGTAGCGGTAGATGGCTAGAGCCCATGGCAAGTGCCAATTTGTAGCTGACAGGTATAAGTAATTCAGAAAGGCTTCTCAGAAGAAATAAACTGTTAGGTCTTAAAAGGCAGACATGCTGTGCAAATACAGTTGCTTTGATCAGCCTTCCTCAAAGCCAAAGGAATCCCCTCTATTACTTAAGCCATTTCATTTTAATACTTATAGCAACTAACTTTTCTTACCTGAGGAATAAAAGTTCAGGGATCTGATTACTAAGCCCAAGAGGGCTTCCACGGTTTTGTTTATCCATTCACAGATTTAGTTTAAAAATGACCACCATGCACTGAGTATCTGTTAGGCACACATATGGTGCTGGGCTTGCTGCTGCTAAGTCACTTCAGTCGTGTCCGACTCTGTGTGACCCCATAGATGGCAGCCCACCAGGCTCCCCGGTCCCAGGGATTCTCCAGGCAAGAACACTGAAGTGGGTTGCCATTTCCTCCTCCAATGCATAAAAGTGAAAAGTGAAAGGGAAGTCGCTCAGTCGTGTCCGACTCAGCGACCCCATGGACTGCAGCCCACCAGGCTCCTTCGTCCATGGGATTTTCCAGGCAAGAGTACTGGAGTGGGGTGCCATTGCCTTCTCCATGGTGCTGGGCTTAGATAACATAAATATTAATACTTTAGAATTTCTGACAGTACAGGAGGCATGCAAGAACGGGGATCCCTTCCAGGACCTGACAGCAGGCTCTTGTCTAATACTCAGAAATGAAACGTCCAAAGAGACACATGTGCTGCAAAGCAAGAGACCTTACTGGGAAGGAGCGCCCGTGGGAGAGCAGGCGGGCACAGGAACCCGGGAGAACTGCCCCGCCGCTTGGCTCCCACTCCCAGGCTTCACGGCAGGGGGGTGAGTTTCCAGGCTGTCTCTGGCCAATCACTCTGACTCAGGGTCTTTCCTGGTGGCACACGCGTCACTCATTCAAGATGGATTCCAGTTTGAAGGATTCTGGGAGGTTGGTGGGATAAATGAACTGGCATCGCCTCTCACCTTCTGACTTTTCCTGAGTTCTGGTTGGTGGTAGCTCGTTAGTTCGGAGTTCCTTACCATGACTTTACCTGGTAAGTGGTTACTATTGGGCCTGGCCAAAGCAGGCAGTTTTGGACTGTGGTTCGCCTAACAAAATGAAAAGTCTCATAACAGAAGTAGGTGAGGGGGGACTTCCCTGGGGGCCCAGTGGTTAAGACACCATACTGCCAATGGAGAAGATTCGGGTTCGATCTCTAGTTGGGCTATTAAAATCTTACATGCTAGGAGGCAGGGCCAAACGATTAAAAAAAAGGGGGCGAGGGGAGTTCAGGCACATTCCCTCAGGAACCGAGCTCGCTGGGAGCAGGCACGGCATTGGGAGGGGGCAGCTGCCAGGCCCTCTGGCATTTCTGGCTGGCATCCATCTATGCCGAGTTGCCCTCCAGCTGCTGAGCCTGTGGGTCTGTGTTCCTCTCTGCTCCACAGGGGCCTCTGGGGTCTTTGGTGTTGATGCCCACATGCCCCCTGCAGCCAACCCCCCCAAGTCCAGACTGCCATCTTCCTCCTCAAAGGTCTCCAAGGAGAAGCAGAGCAGGGGGCAGACCCTGCCTCCCCACCAACTGCTTCCGCAGCAGCGCTCCAGGTACTGCAGTGAGGCGACAGAGCCTCCAGAAGCAAGCACCGGGACGGAGAATAATAATAATAATAAGTAGTAGTCCATGAGGCGGCCCTACATATCCCTCAGCCTCGCTCCTCAGACCTAGAACCCTGTCTGCTCCCTTCTCTGTGTGTCTGCACAAAATTATAAGACACGTGCTCTTTGAAGAAAAGCTATGACAAACCTAGACAGCATATTAAAAAGCAGAGAGATTACTTTGCTGACAAAGCTCTGTCTAGTCAAAGCTATGGTTTTTCCAGTAGCCTTGTATGGATGTGAGAGTTGGGCCACAAAGAAAGCTGAGCGCCGAAGAACTGATGCCTTCAAACTGTGGTGCTGGAGAAGACTCTTGAGAGTCCCTTGGACAGCAAGAAGATGTAACCAGTCCATCCTAAAGGAAATCAATTCTGAATATTCATTGGAAGGACTGATGCTGAAGCTGAAGCTCTAATACTTTGGCCACTAGATGTGAAGAACCGACTCATTAGAAAAGATGCTGATGCTGGGAAGGATTGAGGGCAGGAGAAGGACACGGCAGAGGAGGAGATGATTGGATGGCATCAATGGATATGAGTTTGAGCAGACTCAGGGAGATGGTGAAGAACAGGAAAGCCTGGTGTGCTGCAGTCCATGGCATCGCAAAGAGTCGGGCAGGACTGAACGACTGACAACAGCGACGACCACTGACAGGCTTCCCTGCCCTTCCCCGTGGGGTGCCTCACTCTGGCGTTCTTTCCCTTCCCTCTGATCTGGATTATTCAGTTCATCGTAGTGAATAAAAGACTTTCCAGAGCAAAAACATATCCCCTTACAACAACATTTTAGGGAACAGGAATACAAGTACAAAGCGAGAAAGGATGTAAGGGATTTATTCATAGTTCTTTTCAATCGCTGACAGTAGATCTAAAATGTTCTTGTATTCAGGTTCGCTGAATAAATTAGTAGAGTGAAGTAACAGTTTAATTTTTAAGTATCAATATGGACAGTACACCTGAAGTTACATCTTTCCGTAACTGAGCAAACCTCTGTTGAAAAATGTTTTGAATACAAATGCAAGAGGAAATCTGGTTTTGCAAAATTCTTTTAGCAGATCCTGGAGCAAGCAGGTTGAGGAGGACTGGAAAGACCCAGCCACTCTGGCGGGATGCTCACTGCCCACCTGCAGCTCAGAGGTCCAGCCCTGGCTGTTTGCCAAACTCTTGACCCAGGATGCCTAAAGGAGAGTCCCTTATTTTGGAGAAGAACGCTTACAAGGGGCCCTTGTCAAAACAACACACCATTATGCGGTGGAAGGGCCAAAAAGCCATGAAAAACAGGCTTTGAGGTTGGCTGCTGGTGGTTTGAAGTGAAGTGCAGTTGAAGGACACGCGCGTGCTCAGTTGCTTCCGTCAGGTCCAATTCTGTGATCCTATGCACTGTAATTGGAGAAGGCAATGGCACCCCACTCCAGTACTCTTGCCTGGAAAATCCCATGGATGGAGGAGCCTGATAGGCTGCAGTCCGTGGGGTCGCTAAGAGTCGGACACGACTGAAGTGACTTAGCAGCATGCACTGTAATCTGCCAGGTTCCTCGGTCCATGGGGTTCTCCAGGCAGAATACTGGAGTGGGTTGTCATGCCCTCCTCCGGGGATCTTCCCGACCCAGAGATCAAACCCACATCTCTTGCGTCTCCTGCATTGACAGGTGGATGGATTCTTTACCCACTGAGCCACCTGAGGATAGATGGACTGGAATAAGAGCGTGAGAGCTCTTCAGCCCCAGGGAGTCAAGGTTTCTCCTAGGAGACAATTCCAGAAGTGACCACTAGAGGGCAGGAAACACCGCTCAATGTCTGCTTGGGTCGGTGATCAGACAACCTCCCCAAAAGAAGCTGGGTTTCAGGCTTTCCCCACCATTCTGCTAAAGAACTTTTTTGGCCCTACTGCCTGTGGAATCTTAGTTCCCAGACTAGGGGTCAACCATGCCTGCTGAAATGGAAGCACAGAGTCTTAACTACTGGACCCTTGTTGTTTGGTTGATCAGCTGTGGCCAATTCTTGGGGACTCCACGGACTGCAGCACTCCAGGTGCCCCTGACTTGCACCATCTCCCAGAGCTTGCTCAAATGCCTGACCATTGAGTTGGTGATGCCACCCAATCATCTCATCCTCTGTCGTCCCCTTCTCCTTCTGCCTTCAATCTTTCCCAGCATCAGGGTCTTGTCCAATGAGTCAGCTCTTCACATCAGGTGTCCAAAGTATTGGAGCTTCAGTTTCAGCATCAGTCTTTCCAATGAGTATTCAGGATTGATTTCCTTTAGGATTGACTGGTTGGATCTCCTTGCAGTCCAAGGGACTCTCAAGAGTCTTCTCCAACACCACTGTTCAAAAGCATCAGTTCTTTGGTGCTCAGCCTTCTTTATGGGCCACCTCTCACATCTGTACATAACTGTTGGAAAAACCATAGTTTTGACTAGACCAAGCTTTGTTGGCGAAGTAATATCTCTGTTTTTTAATATGCTGTCTACGTTTGTCATAGCTTTTCTTCCAAGAAACAAGTGTCTTTTAATTTCATGGCTGTGGTCACCATCTGCAGTGATTTTGGAGCCCAAGAAAATAATCCATCACTGTTTCTATTGTTTCCGCATCTATTTGCCATGAAGTGATGGGACTGGATGCCATGATCTTCTTAGTTTTTTCAATGTTGAGTTTTAAACCAACTTTTCACTCTCCTCTTTCACCTCCATCAAGAGGCTCTTGAGTTCCTCTTTGCTTTCTACCATAAGGGTGGTGTCATACTGGACACAGGGAATTCTTTTTACCTGTCTATCTAGCTATCTGTGGAGGAGCTGGAAGGCTTTAAGCAAATATTTGCTCCACTCATGACGAAGGTTGGAAGCTGGAACGAGCATAACAAAGGGTTATGAGCGTTCAACGTGTGCCTGAGGCTGGGAACGGATAATGAAGGGTTATACACCCGGCCTTGAGGTGTTCGAAGGCTTCCTTCTGACCACCTGTTTCTGAGAGCAAAGACTGTTGTTTCATGATAAGACTCCCTTTAGAGTTTCGCCAAAGCTATGTTATGTCTTGGGCGATGGGAACTGTATTTTATGCTTGAATGCTTTAATGTTTATCTAGAATGGCTATGTGCAAGTCTGCCTTATGCTCTATTCCCTGAAAAGTATAGAACTGCACAGTTAGATAATAAACTTTGTCAGTCCACTAGAGGCTGTCCCTGAGTGTCCTTTTCAGAGTGCAGTTCTCCGAGCCTTACACTATCATCTATCTGTCTATCGTCTAATCTATTTATTTTTATTTTTGGCTGTGCTGGGTCTTTGTTGCTGCATGGGCTTTCTCTAGGTGCAGCAAACAGGGGCAACCCTCTAGTTGAGGTGCAGGAGTTTCTTGTTGCGGTGGCTTCTCTCGTTGCAGAGCACAGGCTCTGGGGTGCATCGGCTTCAGTAGTTGAAGCACATGGATTCAGTAGTTGCGGCTTCCAGGCTCTAGAGCACAGGTTCAATAGTTATGGCCCTCAGCTTAGTTGCTCCATGGGATGTGGGGACGGCCCAGATCAGGGGTCAACCTGGTGTCTCCTGCATTGTCAGGCGAATTCTTTACCACTGAGCCACCAGGGAGCCATGCCTTTGGGAATTCTTAAAGAACTTTCTTAAGACCAGTTGCCTACCAGAGGAAGTCTAAATTTTACTGTCCCAAATGGCACCCCACTCCAGTACTCTTGCCTGGAAAATCCCATGGACGGAGGAGCCTGGTAGGCTGCAGTCCATGGGGTCGCTAAGAGTCAGACACGACTGAGCAACTTCACTTTCACTTTTCACTGTCATGCATTGGAGAAGGAAATGGCAACCCACTCCAGTGTTCTTGCCTGGAGAATCCCAGGGACGGGGGAGCCTGGTGGGCTGCCGCCTATGGGGTCGCACAGAGTCGGACACGACTGAAGCGACTAAGCAGCAGCAAATGTGTTCAAGCCTCTACATTTTAATGCAGATTTCCCCTAAACAGCCCAGTGTTTCCTCTCAGAGTCATTTTTTTAAAAACTGAACTTTTGGGCTTCCCTGGTGGCTCAGCAGTAAAGAATATACCCGCCACTGCAGGAGACATGGTTCGACCCCTGGGTTGGGAAGATCCCCTGGAGAAGGAAATGACAAACTGCCTGGTTGTATTCTTGCCTGGAAAATTCCATGGACAGAGGAGACTGGCGGGATATGGTCCACGAGGTTGAAACGACTGAGAAGCTGAGTGCACCTGGTTGGTTTCTAGTGGATGTTAGTTTCAGGCGCACAGCAAAGTGATTCAGATAGCAAAGCTGGCGAGTTTATTATCCATTCATATAACAGACGAACAGTCGTTAAAAATGATATTCATCAGACTTATAGTTACCAAAGAGGAAGAGGGGAGAAGGGAGACACATTGCTCTGATATGACAAGTCCTTATGTATTTCTCTAAATACTGGAGTGGGTTGCCATTTCCTTCTCCAGGGGATCTTCCCAAGCCAGGGATCGAACACAGTTCTCCAGCATTGCAGGCATATTCTTTACCACTCGAATCACCAGGGAAGCCCAGAGTAAATTCCAACTCACAATTAAAGTTTTTAAGGTTGTAATAACTATTGCCCAACTGCTTCCAGAAAGTTGCACCAACTTATCTTCCCGCCAGCAGAAGTGCTTGAGAGTGCCCATTCGCAATATTTGTGCCTTTGGAAAGTTCTTTTTTCACCTTTGACAATCAGATTATATACACGTGGGAGGGGTGTTGTTTATATTTTTAAACATATACTTCTCATTTTACTTTCAATTGTCTCTTTAAGTGTTTATTTTTTAAAATATTGGTTTATTGATTTATAAGCACTTTATATATTTTTAAAACATTTATTTATTTGGCTGCACCAGCTCTTAGTTGAAACAAGTAGAACCTGTAGTTGCAATGATGTGAACTCTCAGTTGTGGCAATGCTGAATCTAGTTTCCTGGTGAGGGATCAAACCTGGCCGTATGCATTGTGAGCACAGAGTCTTAGCCCCTGGACAACCAGGGAAGTGCCAGAGCTCTATATAATTTAAAGTTAATTCACCTAGAGCCAGGCACTCTGGAATGTGAAATCAAGTGGGCCTTAAGAAGCATTACTATGAACAAAGCTAGTGGAGGTGATGAAATTCCAGCTGAGCTATTTCAGATCTTAAAAGTTGATGCTGTTAAAGTGCTGCATTCGATATGCCAGCAAATCTGAAAAATTCAGCAGAGCCACGGAACTGGGAAAGGTCAGTTTTCATTCCAATCCCAAAGAAACACTATATCAAAGAAGTTCAAACTTCTGTACAACTGCAGTCGTTTCACAGGCTAGCAAGAGCATGCTCAAAATCCTTCAAGCTAGGTTTCAGCAGTATGTCAACTGAGAACTTCCAGATGTACAAGCTCAATTTAGAAAAGGCAGAGATCAAAGTGAAATCATCTGCTAGACCATAGAAAAAGCAAGGGGATTAAAAAAAAAAAACTCTTCTACTTCCACCTCATTGAATACATTAAAGCCTTTGACTGTGTGAATCACAACAAACTGTGGAAAATTCTTAAAGAGATGGGAATACCAGACTGCCTCACCTTCCTCCTGAGAAATCTGTATGCAGGTCAAGAACCAACAGTTAGAATCAGATAGGGAATAATGGACTGGTTCCAAATTGGAAAAGGAGTATGTCAAGGCTGTATATTGTCACCCTGTTTATTTAACTTATATGCAGAGTACATCAAGGAAAATGCCGGGTTAGATGAAGCACAAGCTGGAATTGAGATTGCTGGGAGAAATATCAACAACCTGCTGCTGCTGCTGCTGCTGCTAAGTTGCTTCAGTCGTGTCCGACTCTGTGCAACCCCATAGACGGCAGCCAATCAGGCTCCTCCATCCCTGGGATTCTCCAGGCAAGAACACTGGAGTGGGTTGCTGCCAGGGTCCAGCCCCAGTGGATCCAGGGTAATTTGAAGGGGAGATGGAGTAGGCGTCCTAGGAAAAAACTTATTTAATTACAGATATATAGAGAGATTAGAAATGGATAGTGTAGTAGGAAAATCAGTGGAGAAAAAGAGGCTGAATAACTTGGTTTATGTGGAATACCAATCACCACCTACTTAGGCCACAGGTGTCTTTCTGTTCTCCCAAAGGAGAGGAGGCACTGAGGCCTCCCTGGTCTGATCTTAGAAGCCCAGGCAAAATTAGCAGGCTTGGTGAGTACCCACATTAATTTAGCCAGAAAAACGGGGAGCAAGAAGGAACGACACGGGGGAATCAGTCTTTCCAGAAACTGATCCGATTTCTTTATTTTTCAGGTTTGCTTATATACTTTTTGTTATATATAGGGATGAATACAGAGTCACGCAGGGGTCAGTAGACCTGACCCTTGTCACAATCAGGTGCTTCATATGAAATTATACAAAGGTCTTATGGGTTTTACATCATCTTATGGCCATAGGCCTGATGACATTTTATGGCCCTTTCTGATAACGGTCAGTTAACCAGAAAACTTATTTTTTCTAGGGGTGATTTTTTCTTAAACCAGGCGCCACCCTCCAAATAAAGTTGCATTCCTATAGGTTGAGGGTGTAGTGAGTTACAACTAAGAAAAGAATTTACTTAGCCTAAGGTTTAACATGATTAATCTTAAAGGTTAACACTTATTTCTCCTATATGCTAGTTATATTCATTATAAGGGCAGGAAATATGGGAATTTAGCAACAAATATTGGCTCAAATGAAAACCCTTCACCAGTATTCCCTTAAAGATCTATTTAGTCTTAAGATAGTGATAAAGTTATAGTTTTGCATAGCAAGGACACAGTGATTTATAACAAAGTTCAGTGATCTATAACAAAAGAGAAAATTCATTAACTCAAAAAGTCTAGTATTGCTAACATCAAAACTACTATATTTCCTTTTCTATATTCCAAATAGATTGATTAATATATTCCCAGGTGCCTAAGGATATGGAGGCCTGGCAGCAATCATTGACTCAACAATGAGAAAAGCCCTATGCTAATTAAGACCTTCCAAATACTCCAAACTCTCTGTGCTGTTTATGGTTGAGAGGTTGTCACACAAGCTAGTCTGTCAGCAGAGAGGTTTGACCTGAGACACCCTTGTCACACCCAGGGCAGGGAATTAGCAGTAATTATTGGCATGACAAATGAAAAAACCCTTTACCAATATAATTTCTAATCAACCCACTATACTAATAATTTTCTAACTTCTCAAAAGAGTCTGTATTTAGAAAGTTTTAAAGCATCTCGTGCCTCTCAAGGTTGGGAGGCTGTAAACAATCATATGTGACTGGACGAACCTGATCAGGGAGGCTAGAGGACCTTCAGAGGAGTTTGTAAGTTGAAACACTCTTGTCATGCCCAGGAATTTTTATTAACTGGAGCTGCAAGTTAACTCCTTCTCCGAGAGAAATGGTTATGTGGGAGAGCCCCCTGTAAAGTCAGAGGTGTAGGTGAGAGCATAAAACAGACTCTGGTTTTGGGGGTAGATGCTCGGGAACAGGGAGTTTCCTGAGGCTTGATCACGCCTTTGCATATGCCAAGCCTCCTTTCTCATGACCTTTGCCACGGGCGGAGTTCCTCACTCTGGCTCCCGGCAGGTTGCCATTACCTTCTCCAATGCATGAAAGTTTAAAGTGAAAAGGAAGTCTCTCAGTCATGTCTGACTCTTAGCGACCCTACGGACTGCAGCCCACCAGGCTCCTCCGTCCATGGGAGTCTCCAGGCAAGAGTACTGGAGTGGGTTGCCAGTGCCTTCTCCGATCAACAACCTAAGATATGCAAATGACATCACCCTAGAAGAAAGTGGAAGAAAGTGAAGAGGAACTAAAGAGCCTCTTGATGAAAGCAAAAGAGGAGAGTGAAAAGCTGGCTTAATACTCAACATTCAAAAAACGAAGACCACGGCATATGGTTCCACCACTTCGTGGCAAATAGATGGGGAAACAATGGAAACAGTGACAGATTTTATTTTCTTGGGCTCCAAAATCACTGTAGACAGTGACTGCAGCCGTAAAATTAAAAGACGCGCACTCCTTGGAAGAAAAGCTATGACAAACCTAGACAGCGTATTAAAAAAACAGAGACATCACTTTGTTGACAAAGGTCCAGATAGTCAAATCTATGGGGTTTTTTAGTAGTCATGTATGGATATGAGAGCTGGACCATAAAGAAGGCTTAGTGCTGTAGGATTGATACTTTCAAACTAGTGGTGCTGAAGAAGACTTTTAAGAGTCCCTTGGAAAGCAAGGCGATCAAACCAGTCAATCCTAAAGGAAATCAATCCTGAATACTCACTGGAAAGACTGATGCTGAAGCTGAAGCTTCAATACTTTGGACATCTGATGTGAAGAGCTTTTCTCATTGGAAAAGACCCTGATGCTAGGAAAAATTGAAGGCAGGAGGAGAAGGGGATGACAGAGGATGAGATGGTTGGATGGCATCACCAACTCAATGGACAGGTGTTTGAGCAAGCTCCGGGAGATGATGAAGGTCAGGGAAGCCTGGTGTGCTACAGTTCATGGGGTTTCAAAGAGTTGGACATGACTTAGCGACTGAACAACAGCAACAGGCCTTTTGTCACAGATATTGCAAATAATATACCCCAGGGATTTTTTTGTTTTGTTTTGAGGGTTTCTGTATCATATTGAAGGGTTTAATCTATAGGTGGTCAACTTTACTACCCCATATGCCTCCCAAAGCAGTGAACTGAAGTAAAAGCACTGAGCTAGAGGTCACGAAGTCAAGCTCATCCAGCTCCACACTGCAGATAATATTTTCCAAGGCGGCTTCAGCACCATCTCCCATCACATATGTTCTTAAAGAGTTGTGTTGACGTGATGCTGTGTTGTTGTGTTGATGTAATGTTGACATTCTTCCTATTGAGAAGCAGGATCATATTCCCTCTCTGAATTGGGAGAAGGGGAAAACTGACTACAGAGGAGCTGCAGTGTGATTTCCAAGGCCAGGCTGTGCAGAGTGAAACAGCTTCCCTCTGGTCCTCCTGGATTCTCTCTCTAGGAACCCAGCCTCCATAATGGGAGGAAGTTCAGGCCACACAAGGAGGCCAGGGGTAGGTGTCTGAGAGGGCAGCCCTCCCTGAGGTCCTAGTCAGTGACAGGCATCAACTATCAGATGTACAGGTAAGGAGACCACCCCCAACCCGAGCCACTGTCTGACAGCAACCCCAAGAGCACAGCTCAAGTGACCCCAGTTCACACCCATGAGCATAGGAGAGAATAATAAAATGATTATTGTTTTCAGCTCAGTGTTAGGGAGAGCTCATCAGACAGCAGCGAATAGCTGGCATTCACTGGGGCTGACTGATACTAAAAGCCCTGAAACAAGCATTGCCCTGGCCCTTACTCAGTTTTCTTATTTGGAAAAAGTAGACAGACACAAAGCAAGCAGGATCCTGCTCTCTGGGCAGTATATCCCAGAACTTGAATCCTTGGCCCTGCCACACGTGGCTGACACACAGAGGATCTTCTACACGATCTGTAAGCAAGGGGGTGGGCTGTCCTCCCTTGAGAAGCACCTGGCTCCTTCTACTCAATAGGAAAAACAAGAAGAAGAGGAAGAGTGGTCCCCTGGTCTCTGCCTGTCCTGAAATACATCTTGGCAAGTGGTCAGATTTGAAATTGCTTTGTGTCCTGATTCACTCGGTCCTACCAAATCAGGAAATAACCTGATTTGATGCAGAAACATCCTTCTAGCATTGAAGCAAGAGTAGAATCCTTCAGGAGAGGGGAAGCAAGAAACTGTGAATCTGAGATAAACAGTGACTTTTGGTGTGTTTAGAGGTTCACTGGGGCTTTGGTTTGAATAATTCATAAGTAAGTGGCTGTTTGCCAGCCGTTCAGCCATCGCCAATCAGAATCGAGCTCCTTGGGGTCCTTGTTCTGGGATATGTGCCCCTTCCTGCCACTCGGCAAGCAGATGTGCCTTCTGGGAGCGGCAACATTAGTCACTTAGTTGTGTCGGACTCTTTGCGAGCCCATGCCCTTGGAATTCTCCAGACGAAAATACTGGAGTGGGTTGCCATTCCCTTCTCCAGGAGATCTTCCTGACCCAGGGATTGAACCCAGGTCTCCATCATTGCAGGCGGATTCTTTACCATCTGAGCCACCAGGCAGTGGGAGGGATATGTGTGAAGCCTGGGTCTGCCATGTGTTGAGGCAAGTCCCTGCACCTGCCTGAATCTTCATGTTCTTCTTTGTAAACTTAAGGTTTTAACATCCCTCTCCCAGTCACTGTGGGGCTTCCTGGGATAGCAGGTGAGAGAGCCTGCGTGCAGCACGAACACAGAAATGCTGGTTGTGAATGTAGGTATTTCTGGCATTGGCAGAAGCACTTGAAAATTCACATAATGCTTTCACCTTAGCCAAGCTGTGGATAATGCAGTGTAAAATACTTCTGTCCTGTTTCTTGTGTGATTACACCCAGGCACAAGTAGGTTAACTCTCTTGTTCAAGGTCTACTCGTTGGTACATTTCAGGTCTCAGATGCAAATGGACCTCGCTCCAGCGCCAGGAGCCCATGCTGTCTTCATAACCCACTCATCTTGCCTGAAAGTTCGTTCATCCTGTGCATTCAACATATGCATTCGTTGAGCACCTGTGTTGTGCCAGATGCTGGGGGTAGAGGCAGGGTGCAGAGATAAACAGCAGGATGGGGAGGGCCATGCCTGAGCTGAATCTTGAAGGGAAAGAGGAGTTTACCAAGCAGTTAAAGGAAGACTGGGCAATCCAGGAAGTCCCTACGTTAGGTTTTCACAAAGGCTTTCTGGAGTTCCTATTTTCCTTTCCTGGCCCTAGGTGCCCGTGTGTAGTTTGGCTCCTGCCTCCAAGGTCCAGGAAAAAACCCAACAACGGTGAAACTGAAGTAACAGACAGGTTCTGAAATATGTCATCTCCCCCATTACCATCAATGATGCCAGAGCCTTTGTGAAAACTGAAAAAACAGGAAGAGAATGAACAGAGGTCTGGGACTCAGAAATGTCATGCAGAGCCACAATGGGCCACTCTTCTTTTTAAAATCATTTTATTTATTTGTTTATGGCTGCCCTGGGTCTCCAGCACTGCGCCCGGGCTTTCTCTAGTTGTAGCGAGCAGGGCTACTCTCTAGTTGCCGTGCTCAGGTTCTCCCTGGGGTGGCTTCTCTTGTTGCAGAGCACAGGCCCTAGGGTGCGTGGACTCAGTAGCTGTAACACGCGGGCTTAGTTGCCCTGCAGCATGTGGAATCCTCCTGGACCAGAGATCAATCCCGTGTCCCCTGCATTGGCAGCTGGATTCTTATCCACTGGACCACCAGGAAAGTCCAATGGGTCTCTTTAAGGGGAACAAGAAAGGGCAGGACTCCTATAACTCGACCCCTGAGGCCTCTAATGAGCATTACTTATGAATTGTACCTCTGCCTACCCTGCAGAAAGGAGGAAGGGCAGAAGTGGTCCATGGTTCCCCCCAGAATGACTGGCACCCACTCATGGCTCTCATCTTGGCCTCTCCAGCCCTCAGAGGGCATGGCTCTGAGACATCTCTGTTACATTTCGGTAATTCTTGCAGTATTTCAAATCTTTTCATTATTATTATACTTGTTATGACCTGTGATTAGTGATTTTTGATGTTGCTTTAACTCACTGAAGTCTCAGATAATGGTTAGCATACTTTAGCAGTAAAATAATTTTTAATTAACAGTAGCTGTGAAGTGCACAACCCCAAGCCGGGAACCTCCGCAAGGCCCTGTAACAGACAGGTTCTGAAATATGTCATCTCCCCCATTACCATCAATGATGCCAGAGCCTTTGTGAAAACTGAAAAAACAGGAAGAGAATGAACAGAGGTCTGGGACTCAGAAATGTCATGCAGAGCCACAATGGGCCACTCTTCTTTTTAAAATCATTTTATTTATTTGTTTATGGCTGCCCTGGGTCTCCAGCACTGCGCCCGGGCTTTCTCTAGTTGTAGCGAGCAGGGCTACTCTCTAGTTGCCGTGCTCAGGTTCTCCCTGGGGTGGCTTCTCTTGTTGCAGAGCACAGGCCCTAGGGTGCGTGGACTCAGTAGCTGTAACACGCGGGCTTAGTTGCCCTGCAGCATGTGGAATCCTCCTGGACCAGAGATCAATCCCGTGTCCCCTGCATTGGCAGCTGGATTCTTATCCACTGGACCACCAGGAAAGTCCAATGGGTCTCTTTAAGGGGAACAAGAAAGGGCAGGACTCCTATAACTCGACCCCTGAGGCCTCTAATGAGCATTACTTATGAATTGTACCTCTGCCTACCCTGCAGAAAGGAGGAAGGGCAGAAGTGGTCCATGGTTCCCCCCAGAATGACTGGCACCCACTCATGGCTCTCATCTTGGCCTCTCCAGCCCTCAGAGGGCATGGCTCTGAGACATCTCTGTTACATTTCGGTAATTCTTGCAGTATTTCAAATCTTTTCATTATTATTATACTTGTTATGACCTGTGATTAGTGATTTTTGATGTTGCTTTAACTCACTGAAGTCTCAGATAATGGTTAGCATACTTTAGCAGTAAAATAATTTTTAATTAACAGTAGCTGTGAAGTGCACAACCCCAAGCCGGGAACCTCCGCAAGGCCCAGCTCACTCAAAACTCGATGAGTCCCATGCGCAGCAGGTGAGAACCATTGCAAGTATTCAGGGGTTTAAAAAAAAAAAAAGCCCTAATGGGATGTTGACGGGGATGGAATTGCATCTACAGACCAATTTGGGGAGAATTACTTAATTCTTAGTGGCACTAGTGGTAAAGAACCTGCCCACCAATGCAGGAGACGTAAGGGATTCGGGTTTGATCCGTGAGTCAGGAAGATCCCCTGGAGGAGGGCATGGCAACCCACACCAGTATTCTTGCCTGGAGAATTCCATGGACAGAGGAGCCTGGCGGGCTACAGTCCATAGGGTTGCAAAGAGTCAAACACATCTGAAGTGACTTAGCAAACACACCCTCAATTCTTAGTAACATTGAGGCTTCTAATCCATCAACATGGAATGTCTCTCCATGTATTTAAGAAAAGCTACAATTCTTTTTTTTTTTTTTAACTGTATAAGCTTTGGAATTTTTTAATTTTAAAATTTGTTTATTTGTCATTGGAGGATAATTGCTTTACAATATTTTGCTGGTTTCTGCCATATATTAACATGAATCAGCCATAGGCATACATATGTGCCCTCCCTCTTACACCTCTTTCTCACCTCCCACCCCATCCTATCCCTCTAGGTTGTCGCAGAGTGCCAAGTTTCCTGCGTCATGCAGCGAATTCCCACTGGCTATCTATTTTACACATGGTGATTTACATGTTTCAATGCTAGTCTCTCAATTCTCCCTACCCGCTTCTTCCACTGTGTCCACAAGTCTGTTCAGTATGCCTGCTTCTCCATTGCTGTCCTACAAATAGGTTCATCTGTACAATTCTTGAGCAACTGTTACACTCCAACCGTTAACCTAAATCAACAGTAATCTGCATTTTTATGGATGTGGCATCTGAGCCCAGAGAAGTGTAGAAATCTACAAAGGCAACACAACAAGCACACTGGAATTCTGGGCTCAATCTGTCGAATGCTTTTTCCACTTCATTCCGTGGCCTCTTCTGCTACTAAGGTGGGCAATAGCCCCCAGCCAGTTCTAGTTTATGGTCTTTCACGAGCATAAGCCATTGCCTCGAAAAACAGACAAGGGCTTGAAAAAAAGAAAAGGTTAAGTTGGGTTGTCTATAGTAACACGGAAAAATATCCAAAATGTAGAGATAAGTGAATAAGGGGCTCACAGAACACTCTACCCCACTGCCTATTTCCCTCCAGCCAGAGATATGTATGCTTTTCACTTGGGGAAGGAGACACAAGCGTTGGTGACCGTGGTCCTCTCTGGGGAGAGCAATGTGGTGGTGGGTTAATGAGAAGGATTTTAACTTTTCAGCCTAGACTACCCTCTACTGTCATTCTGTTGTTGAAGGTTTTACCAGAAGCATGCATTGCCTTGACAACTAAAAGAACTTCCAGTAGAGAGAGATGGGGAAAGATTCCCCCGATGTTGCCTGTTGCAGAAACTTGAAAATGGGAAGTTGCTTGGTTCCCCTTCACAAGTGTGTGATAACCACCTTCCTGAGGGTCTCCTTGTGGGGAGGGGGTGGGTAGGATGATGGGTACACCAGAAGGAATACATCTGGCACTGCCCGCCCCAGGGTCCTCAGCTAGGCTGACCGTGAGTGTAACCATTGCCGCGGCACTGAAGCTTGAGCTGTTGGTTGCCCCCCTGGGGTGTGAAGGCGCCCCCCTTACACATCTCCAGAGCTGCTTCCCCCACAGGTGCTCAGGGCTTTGCAGCAGTTCCTGTTTGGGGGCCACGTGAAAGTGACAAAGAGGAAGCTGTGGCTGTGGCAGTGAGAGTGAGGTAGGGAGAGGTCTGATCCTTGCCCTCTGGGGATGAAATGCCCCTGGCACGTCTGCAAAAGGCTCAGCCAGTAGAGTGATGCTCCCTGGTGCTGCCCTGGGGATCCCTGAAGACCACAGAGTAGGTGAGATCTTCGCCCTGATTCTCCCCCCGATTATGCAGATTACAATGGTCTTTGCCACCCCCACTGTACCTACCAGGCACTTTCTCATCCTGTACTGAAATGACCTGTTTCTTTTTCCACTTCCCAGACTGGCCTGTGTGGTTTTAGAAGGCAAGCTGAGGACTCTGTTTTTACTCATCTTTGTTTACCTAATGCCTGGAATCAGGCAGGTTATGTAATGGGCACACCTTATGTATCGGGTGGATGGACAGATAGATGGGTGGATGGAGCTAGTACAATGAAAGCTGACATACTTCCATCCATTCCTCCAATCCAATCCATCTCCCACCGCATAGATGTGGCCCCAGATGTCAGCCTGCTGCCCTGTGAGTGTGGGCACACAACATATGCTGGAGACCCTGGGTATCTGTCCTCATTGGCCCTCTGACCATCTGGAAGGAGAACAGACTCACAAGAATGAGAAGACAAGTCATAAACTGGGAGAAGATATTTGTAGAACATGTATCTGATAAAGGATCGGTATCCAAAATATACAGAACTCTCAAAACTCAATAGTAAGAAAGCAGATGGCCCAACTTAAAAATGGGCAAAAGATCTATATATCTCACCAAAGAAGATATACAGGTGACAATATCATATGAAAAGATGCTCAGTATCATATATAATTAGAGAATTTTTAATTTAAGCAATGATGAGATACCACTATATAGCTATTCAGTTCAGTTCAGTCACTCAGTCATGTCTGTCTCTTTGCGATCCCATGAATTGCAGCATGGCAGGCCTCCTCTCCATCACCAACTCCCTGAGTTCACTCAGACTCATGTCCATCGAGTCAGTGATGCCATCCAGCCATCTCATCCTCTGTCGTCCCCTTCTCCTCCTGCCCCCAATCCCTCCCAGCATCAGAGTCTTTTCCAATGAGTCAACTCTTCGCATGAGGTGGCCAAAGTACTGGAGTTTCAGCTTTAGCATCATTCCTTCCAAAGAACACCCAGGGCTGATCTCCTTCAGAATGGACTGGTTGGATCTCCTTGCAGTCCAAGGGACTCTCAAGAGGCTTCTCCAACACCACAGTTCAGAAGCATCAATTCTTCGGTGCTCAGCTTTCTTCACAGTCCAACTCTCACATCCATACATGACCACTGGAAAAACCATAGCCTTGTCTAGACGGACCTTTGTTGGCAAAATAATGTCTCTGTTTTTTAATGGCCAAAATCCAGAACATTGAAAATACCAGATGGTAACAAGATGTCAAGCAACAGGGACTCTTGTTAATTTCCGTGGGAATTCACAATGGAACAGACACTTTGGAAGACAGCTTGATCATTTCATACCAAATAAATATACTCCTACCATATGATCCAGCAATCATGCTTCTTGGTATTTATCAAAAGAAGTTGAAAACTTATGTCCATAGTACAAAAGCCTGTACACAAATGCTTATTCATAATTGACAAAACTTGGAAACAATGAAAATGTCTTTCAGAAGGTGAATGGATCAATAAACTTTGGTATATCCAAACAGTAGAATATTAGTGCTAAAAATATATGAGCTATCAAGCCAGGAAAAGACATGGATGAGCCTTAATTGCATGTTACTAACTGAAAGAAGCCAATCTAAAAGTCTACATACTATATAACTCTATATATATATAGTCCAACTATATAACATTCTGGAAGGAAAAACTATAGTGACAGTATAAAAATCAATGGTTTCCAGGGAGGTGGGGGAGGATGAATAAATAAGTAAGAGTGCAGAGGGGTTTTAGAGCTATGAAATTATTGTGTTGATATTGTATTAGTGAATACATGTCATTATACTGGGCAAAACACATAGAATGTACAGCACCCTGAGAGAACTCTAATGTAAATTGGACCTTATTCAATAGCAGTGTGTCAATATTGGTTCATCTACTATAACAAGTGTTCCACATTCAATAATGCAAGATGTTAATAATTGGGTAAATGTGTGTGTGTGTGTGTGTGTGTATGCGAGAAGGGTATATGGGAACTATGTACTTTTAAAAAATAGGATCTGTTATGTTCTATTTATTTTGGCTGCACTGTGTCTCAGTTGCAGCAGGCAGGATCTTCGATCTTCCTTGTAGTATGTGAACCCTTAGTCCAGCATGTGGGATCTAGTTCCCTGCCCAGAGAGCAAACCCAGGCCCCCCATATTGGGAGCAGAGAGTCTTAGCCACTGGACCACCAGGGAAGTCTTCATTATACACTTCCTTCTGCTCAATTTTTTCTGTAAATATAAAACAGCTCACAAAACAAAGTCCATAAAAAAACCCAACAACAACAACAAAAAACCGAAAAGCAACCTCTGCCAACTAATTATTTGACACATAGAAATATGGAAGTATCAGGGTGGCCATAATAATCTCTCCTTGCGACCATTATTAGTATCAGATATTTACAAATCAAGGGTCTTCTCTGTGCCAGGGACTGCACTGGGAAGGAAGCACAGAGGTACGGCAGGACAGTCTAGTAGGATGATCACTTCTGCCCCACGGTCTCCAGGCTGGCCATCTCATCTGCGCTGGGCCCTGTCCTTGCTCTGTGACAGGAGCCACAGAACACTGGGGACTGAGCATCCCATTCTCAAGTACCTGAGTCCCTTTAGCAAGCCAGCTGGGTGGCTGTTTATAGCACCCCTGCTTCCCCACGAAACTCCCTTGTGGCTCAGATTCTCGGGTAAAGAATCTGGCTGCAATGCAGGAGACCCAGGTTCCATCCCTGGGTTGGGAAGATCTCCTGGAGATGGGAATGACAATCTACTCCAGTAGTCTTGCCTGGAGAATCCTATGGACAGAGGAGCCTGGTGGGCTATAGTCCATGGGGTCACAAAGAGTCAGACCCAAATGAGTGACTAACACTTTCAATTTCATTTTCACTGCTTCCTCAGGAAGACATCTTCTTTCAGCTTCTCTGGCGTTTTCCAGGGATGCTCTTAGGGAGAGTGCTCCTGGAACAGGGCACAAGTCAGTGCTCTGCTCAGGAGAGCTGTCCCTGACAGCTAAACATGGGAACGATTAGAGCCCTTCACCTCTGGGCAGTGGAACTGGGCTGGGAAGACAAGAGCCTGGGAGCTGCTGCCTTTTAATAGAAACCTGTTTATACAAACTGAGTTTTAAAACTGCATATATAGTCACCCTGAAATATTTAAAACAAAATAAAATAAAAGACAAAATCAGAAGTTTCATTTTGGGACCAGGGATTAAAGGGCTGGAACTGAAATGGTTGAAGATGTGGGACTGTGTTGGTTGGAGAGTTCCTGGGCTGGGCGGAGGACCCCACTGGCTGTGTCAGCGTCCTGGGGCTGCCACCACAGAGCTCACAGAATGGTTGATTTAGACAACAGACATTTGTCGTCTCCGAGTTCTGGAGTCTGGAAGTCTGAGGTGGAAGTGTGGGCAGGGCTGGTTCCTTCTGAAGGCTGTCGGGGAATGATCCATTCCAGGCTTCCCTCCCTGGCTTGCAGATGGCCATCTTCATGTTCACGTGGCATTCTTTCACTGTGCATGTGCAAATTGCCCCTTTCTATAGTCTAGTCAAGGCTATGGTTTTTCCTGTGGTCATGCATGGATATGAGAGTTGGACTGTGAAGAAGGTAGAGCGCCGAAGAATTGATGCTTTTGAAGTGTGGTGTTGGAGAAGACTCTTGAGAGTCCCTTGGACTGCAAGGAGATCCAACCAGTCCATTCTGAAGGAGATCAGCCCTGGGTGTTCTTTGGAAGGAATGATGCTAAAGCTGAAACTCCAGTACTTTGGCCACCTCATGCGAAGAGTTGACTCATTGGAAAAGACTCTGATGCTGGGAGGGATTGGGGGCAGGAGAAGAAGGGGACGACTGAGGATGAGATGGCTGGATGGCATCACCGACTCAATGGACGTGAGTTTGAGTGAACTCCGGGAGTTAGTGATGGACAGGGAGGCCTGGCATGCTGCAATTCATGGGGTCGCAAAGAGTTGGACACGACTGAACGACTGAACTGACAGGGACACCTGTCAAACAGGGTTAGCATCCACCCTAATGACCTCATGGTAACTTGATGGCCTCTATAAAGATCATGCCTCCAAATATGGTCCCATTCTGAAGTAGTGAGGGTTGGAACTTCAGCAAGTGGATTTAGGGGGATACAACTCAGCCTGTAACAACATCAGAGCGTCGAACAGCCAGACAGGAGGCTTTTACAGTAATGAAAGAGGTTCTTATAGTAATCATCCCAGGTCCCCAGTGTCCTGGGGGATGCAAAGGACACAGAGATGCCTCAGCCACCTCCGGAAAAAGGCTACTAGCGCAGGAGCTCAGGGAATGACAGGTCAGCAGGGTCCGGGGCAGATGGGCTCAAAAAGCCCTTGGCTGTCCACCCAGCTGGCTCTGTCTTGGACCACATGGCTCTCCCTTCTCCTCTCCTGCATCTGCTGCTATGGCTACTAACTGATTGCAGCCCTCATCCCCCTGTCTTATTCCCTCGGGCCAGCTGTCGCCCACCCCTGCTCTTATCAGAATGCTGGGGCCAGGAATGAAGCAGGAGGGTCAAGCGCTTTATGATCATCCCAGCTCTGAGCTTACTCCTTTAATGTTTTGATTTCCTCAGCTCTCCCTGCCTTGGATAAACTCTGGTGTTACAATTGAGAAATAATTCCTCTTCTGAAAAGCTAGAGGTTATTGGTCACTCATTTCATTTTTATAGAATTTACTTTCTCAACTAGAGTTTCAGCCAAGATGAAACTGGACTCTTGCCCTGGGGCCATGTATCATCAGCTCAACGTTAACAAGTCCTTCAGAAATGTAAGGGAACTAGCAATTTTAGCATGGGTTTTGTTAATGATCAGTCTCCCTTTGCAGTATTACTTTCTTCATTACTACTCAAATATCCACCCAGTGTTTATAGATTACTGACAAAACTTCACAGCTATTTAAAAAAATTTTTAGATATAATTGACACATAACATTGTATTGGTTTCAGGTATACAACATGATTCAACATTTGTATATATTGTGAAATGATCACCACTGTAAGTCTAGCTGACATCTGTCACCACAGTCGGTACAAACTCTGTTTTCTCTTGTGATAAGATCTTTAAGATCTGTTCAGCAGCTCTCAAATACACAATACAGGGACTTCTCTGTTGGTCCAGTTATTAAGACTCTGCACTTCCAAACCTGGGGCTTGGGTTCGATCCCTGGTCGAGGAGCTAAGACCCCACATGCCATGCAACTTGGCCAAAAATGGGGGGGGAAAATACCCAAACACACAATACAGTATTATTGACTAGAGTCACTGGGCTGTATGTTACATTTCCAGGACTTATTTATCTTATAACTGCAGTCTGTACCTCTTGACCCCTTTCACTGTAAATGCATTGTCGCAGTAAGATGTATTGCTTGTTTTACATTTGCCTGGCTGTGCTGAGCAGGAGAAACTCAACACCTGTGATGTTGCTCACTACGTGTTTGCCTGGAGCCTCCGTGAGACCCTCAGCTGGCATCAATCACCCCTAAGCCCCAAGCACAACACTGGGGGGGGGGTGACTGCTCACGGGGCTACGTCACGAAGGCCACAGAGCTCCCTCCAGAACCGAGTAAACCCATTGCTAGGACCACGTCTCTTCTCTGGGACTGTATCCTGGTGAGGCAGCTTGTCCAGGAACCATGCCCATCAGTTATTACCGGGGTTTTACAGAACGGTAAGAGGAACACAGATCTGGAGGCAGGAGCGGCAGCCTGGAGCTCTGATTTCCCACTTGGCGGGCTGTACCGCTCCGCCTTTCCGAGCCCCGGCCGCCTCCTGACGGGCCCTGGTGAGCCTGTGTGCCCCTGATGGTGTGCTGGCCTGTGTCCACCCGTTGATCTCACACATGAGGTTATCCCTGCAAGGAGCTTCCTGACTGTCTGGAGTGCTCATCTGTCCGGGAGGTGCTCTCTGTTTCCAGATCCTAGAGGGCAGCAGGGGCCTCACCAATCCCAAATTCTGGACCATCCCAGAGGAATATAGGGAAACAGATGAGCCAAGTCCATGCAGCTGATGGCTGGGCCTCGGCTCATGGAATTTATCCAGGATTCCCAGAGGATCCATTGAGTCGGAGGGGCCAAGCCCAGGGGAAGAGAAGGAATTGGGGGTATCAGGTCTTAACGTGGACATAGGAGGCATGAGGGGCGGGGGGGTGCGGTCCCAGTCTGGTCACGTGACAAGGACATCCTGAGAAGGAAACCCAGATGTAAAATTATGCAAAACCTTTCCCTGAATGAAAAAGCAGCGAAGGAAGGACTCGTCCACAAATAGTAAGTGAAACCAAACCTTGCGTCACTTACAGTGAAAGTTCAGCCCATAAAACCCCCCTTGGTGAGCCTCCAGATCCTGCCCAATTAGCCCTGCCCACAAGGAAGCTGGCCGGTTGGGTCTGAGTCCAGACTCTCAGCCAAGTTTACGGGTGTGGAACCGGCTGTGGTCGTGTCAGTGACCTTTCTGTACTCAGCACAAGTGATCATTAAGCAGACCTCACGCATGATCAGGTCTCAGGCCTGATTTCCAATTTGTGTTTCTTTTCCTTTAGCCTCAGCTTGGATTCGTCTCCATAGGCCTGCACTGTGTGATGATCCATTCTCATACTCTATCCCGCTGTGGTTTTCTCCTGCCCCATCACCAGCCTCCTTCTGCCCAGCTGTCATGTCCTGCCATTATAAAAAAAAAAAAAAAAGTATTTATTTGGCTGCACCAGGTTTTAGTTGTGATGGGGCTATGCTCAGTCGTGTCTGACTCTTTGTGACCCCATGGACTGTAGCCCGCAAGGCTCCTCTGTCCATGGAGTTTTCCAGGCAAGAATACTGGAGTGGGTTGCCATTTCCTTCTCCAGGGGATCTTCCCAACCCAGGGATTGAACCTGCGTCTCTTGTGTTTACTGGAGTGGGTTGCCATTTCCTTCTCCAGGGGATCTTCCCAACCCAGGGATTGAACCTGCGTCTCTTGTGTTTCCTGCGTTGGTAGGCAGATTCTTTACCATTGCACCACCTGGGAACTCCCCCTTAGTTGTGGTACACAGGATCTTTAGTTGCAGCCTGCGGGATCTAGTTCCCCGACCAGGGAACCCCCGCACTGGCAGTGTGGAGTCGTAGCCACTGGACCACCAGGGAAGGCCCTGTCCTGTCTCTTTCTTCTCTTCTCTCTTCTTCCTCCACCAGCCCCAGAGCATGAGCACGTGTGTGTGTATACATACATAAATACAAAGCTGCCCCTGATGAAAAATCTAGTAGCTGGAACAAGAGTTCATTCATTCAATCAATAAATTTGGCACTTCCTGTATGTAAAAACGAAGGCTAGAGCAGACAGACAGACAGAACTGTTGTTCTGCCCGGCGGTGCACTGCTAAGGAGACCAGGGTGAGGCACTAGGGGGCCAGGAGGGGCAGCCTCAGGGGGACCTGGCTTCTCTGCTCACACCAGTCCCGGGGTGGGCCCTCCTTCTGCTCGGTGCCCACAAGCCCCACGAACAAGGGGGAAGCCTTGTTCTCTCATAGGATTTTGCATCACACGAGAATCAAGTCTCAATATTACCTGCAGGAGGCTTTTCTGTTAGAGGAAGTTAAGGGGTGAGGCTGTGTGTTTTCAGGCCATCACAGGCTTGAACTTGGGCCTGGTCTCTTTCCTCTAGGAGCCAAGTTGGCTCCAACAGTGGTGTCGATCTGTGGACCGGATGTGATGACTCTGTTCATTAGCATGGAAGTCGGAGGAAGGCAGGACTTGGCCTTGGACTGAGGGTGGGAGGAGGGGCCGAGCTGGGAGGTACTGTAACAGGGAGGGCAGGGAGGGAGGCTGGCAAGTTGTTAAGGTGGGAAGGGCAGGTCGCAGGACCACCAGAAAGTGAGCGACCTCCACGGAATGCTGACAGGGGGCAGGCCCTCATCAGTGTGGTAGCCCCGGTGGAGTGGTGGGGAACCACGCGATGAGGGGGCCAGGGTGCAAAGCTTTCTCCTGCTTATCTCCAGCTGTGTGTGTGAGTTACTTAACCTCTCTGGGCCTCATTTCATTCACATGGAAAATACATTTAATGACACCTACTTTAGAGGGTTGTTATAGAGACAATGTTTGCAAAGAGCCAGGCACATTGAAGTTATTTCATAAATAATACCCACCATAATGACCACATGTGTGGTAGGCTTATCCTGCCTAGCAGGAATTTTAGAAATTTTCCAGTTCAGTGGTTCCCAAACCTTAGCCTGCACCAGGACTGCCCAAAGAACGTGTTAAAAACTGACTTCTGGGCTCCTCTCCCCTGCCCCCCTTAGGTTCTGATGAGTAGGTCCGGGTGGGGCCTGAGTATCTGTTCCTGTAACAATTTCCAGGTGGTCCTGACGCTGCTGTCTGGGGGCCATACTTTGAGAACTGATTTTGGAGATGAGGATCTTGAGGTTCTGGGTGTTTGTTCCTTGCCATGGTCAGCAGAGTCTAGGTCTCCCAGCTCCTGGTCCAGGCCAAGGTCAGGACAGAGAGCATGTTGCTAGGGTCAGGATTCAGGAAGTCAAGAGTGCAGACAAAGGGCCCAGCATGCATCTGAGGTTCTGGTGAAAGGAGTGAGCTTGACAGAGGGCAAAGCCCACCATTCAAGGAAGGGAACTGGCCTCGGCGTGGGCCTGAGCCACAGTCAAAACCACAGCCGGAGTCTCTGGCCTCAGGAAGTATGTGAGAGCGTGTGAGAAAGTGTGTGAATGGAGCAGGTATTGTGTAGATGGCACGGGGATGGGAGATAAGTGTTTGTGTGTGGAAGGGGGTAAGTGTGTGTGTGTGTGGCAGAGGTAAGTGTTTGAGTGTGAGAGTCTGTGTGAGCCTCATGTGGGTGAGTGAGTTTTGTATGAGAGAGTGTGTCTGGGTGTGTGTGTGCGTGTGAGTTTATGGGAAGGCTATTTGTCTGCTCAGGCTGCCATAACAAAGTACCATAGTCTGAGCACCTTAAACAGATGGTATTTATTGCCTCACAGATTTGGAGGCTGGAAGTTTGAGATCAAGGTGTCTTCAGGCTTGGCTTCTCCTGAGGCGTCTCTCCTTGGCTTGTAGATGGCCGTCTTCTCCCCATGTCCACATGGTTTTCCTCTGTGTCTGTCTGTGCCCTGATCACCTCTTCTCATAATGACATCAGTCATATTGGATTAGGGCCCAGCCTAATGATCTTATTTAATGTTTATCATCTCTTTAAAGACCCCGTCTCCAAATATAGTCACGTTCTGAGGTTCTGAGGGTGAAGACTTCAACATGTGGGTATTAGGGAGACTCAACTCGGCCTATGACTGTGTGTGTGTGTGTGTGTGTGTGTGTGTGTGTGTGCGCGCGCGCGTGCACATGCATATGGAAAGTCCACGGTTCTGAAGGATACACTGCTCAGCTGCCTGCCCCATCAGAATGCAGTATGTGAGAAATTCGACTTTCTTTTCTGCCTCATCCTGAGTTCCTGAGTTTATGGGGAGGCTGAAGCACCACCCCTTCCCCGCCCCAGTCCCAGGGGCCTATGGTTCTGTAGGTCTCAGGATTGGAGGTGAATTCCTTCCAAGCTGGTGTAGAATTTTGCCTCCATCCAAGCAATCCCTTCCTCTGAGCCCCATCCTTCAGCAATGTGACCTTTCTGAGCCCACCCTCCTGGACATTTCCTGAAGCAGCAGCTTGGGAAAGGCAGCTTCCTGCCCAGGGGGGCCCCACTGCCTCAACCCCACTGCCTGGAGCTCCCCTCAAACAGCTCACCCCTCATCTCCCTGAGGTCAGAGTCCCCGTTCTCTTTAAAGCTAGAAAGGACATTTTGGGCTCTCTGTAGTTAGTTAAGCCTCGTTGTTTCAGAGTGGAAGGGACTGTTTGTGGCCTCAGGGTGATGTGGCAAGAGTTTCTTTCAGGCTTTACAAAAGGCTGTTTTCCATTTGGAATGGATTATTACCTAACAGCCCAGCCTTCATAGCAACGGAACAAGGGCTCGCTGACGCAATCTCAACCGTGGGCTTCTTAGTGCAGCTGGACTGTCATTCTGCTTCCGAGCGCAGCTCACACAAAAGAAGGGTCCTGGGGCACGTGGCCTCCTGGTTGGAACTGGAAGAGTCTTGAACAATACAGGGTCCTGGGGGCAGTGGGGCCGCAGGGGTGCTGGTGGGGGCAATGTACAGGCTGCAGGCAGCCCACGCCCCAGGGAAGTGAGCACAAGGCCCAGGCTCGGGCCTGCTCTGTGGTTAGCACTTGAATTTGTTAGCTAGTACTTGCTTCCCTGGTGGCTCAGATGGTAAAGCAGCTACCTGCAATGCGGGAGACCTGGGTTCGATCCTTGGGTTGGGAAGATCCCCTGGAGAAGGAAATGGCAACCCACTCTGGTACTGTTGCCTGGAAAATTCCATGGGCAGAGGAGCCTGGTAGGCTATTGTCCAAGGGGTCGCAAAGAGTCAGACATGACTGAGCGACTTCACTTTCTTTCTTTGTGACTTCACTTTCTTTCTTTGTTGACTAAAATGTTTGTTGACCAAATGAATATAAAGGAATAAAAACAAGATTCAAAGGGAAGGACTTCCCTAACTGTCTACTGGTTAGAACCTCTGTGCGTTCACTGCCAAGGCCTGGGTTGGATCCTTGGTTGGGGAACTGAGATCCCACAAGTTGGGGAGGGGAAAGATTTAAAGGAAAAAAGTGGGTTTGGGGTAGAAAAACAAGGACCAGAAATGACAGAGAGAGATGATCACAGGCTTCCTTCTGCAGGAATCACGGCCAGGTGACAGTGCCTTTGAGCAAGGCTTCTAGTCAGGTTACATGCCAGTCTGCCTCAAATGACTTCTTAAGCATCCATTGTGTGTAGAACACTGGGAAGCTAATAAAAGATGTCTTATCAAGAATTTTGATTTCCCACTTACATACTATATTTAAAAAGCCAGAATTGCAACAGTAGATATATATTAGTAGAGGTCTCCTGAGAAACAGAACCAGTAGGATATGTATGGATATATGGAAAGAGATTTCCACCCCCCAGCTTTATTGAGATATAGCTGATATATGACATGTCAGTAAGTGTAAAGTGTACAATGTGTTGATTTGAGGAAGAGATTTATTATGAGGGATGGGCTCCTGTGTTGATAGATGTTGAGAAGTCCCACAGTCTGCCATCTGCAAGCTGGAGGCTGGTGGTGTGGTTCAGTCCAAATCTGAAGGCCTGGGAACCAGATGTACATCTGAGTCCAAGTCTGAAAGCCTCATGTCCAAGGGTAGAAGGTGGTGTCCCAGCTCAAGGAAAAGGAAAGAATTCACTTTTTCTCTGCCTTCTTGTTCTATCAAGGCCCTCAGTGGATTAGACGATACCTTTCCATGAGGCTGAGAAAGATTTTTTTTTTAATAATTATTCATTTGGTTGTGTCAGGCCTCAGTTGTGGCGTGCAGGCTCAGCAGTGTGTGGGATCTTAGTTAACTAACCAGCGATGGGAACTGAGCTCCCTGCCTTGGAAGGCACATTCTTAATGACAGGACCACCAGGGCAGACCAGGTCTTCACTCCAATCTATTGCCTTAAATGCTAATCTCCTTTGAATCACCCTCAAAGACACATACAGCATAATATTTTGCCAGTTCATCCCTTGGCCCTGTCATGATGACACATAAAACTATCACAAGACAGAAGGGAAAAGACTGAAAGGGAAATTAAAATGTAATAGTAATTGATTGTATTGAGGGATTATGGCTAAATTCACTTTTTCTTTCTGGATTACTGTGTTATGTTTGGACTTCTAACATCAAAATAATCCTTGAAGTAAGCTTCGGTCTAGGGGTGCCCCTCCTGGAAGACTAATCCCAGCATGAAAGAATAGGGGTGTCAGTGACACAGGGGGTGACCCCAGCAAGGCAACCTGAGCAATCCGTGGGGCCACCTCTGTCCAAATTGTCTTCTATTCATTTACTCCAAACAGCCTGCAAACCTGGCTTCAGTTTTTATTCCTTTCTCATACTCTACCACTTGTTCATTCATCATTTATTAAGCCACTTTCTATATGAATCGTGATCCACATCAGGCCCTGTGCAGAACAGAAAGAGAATCAGCCATGGGTTCCCAGCTCCGACTCCTAGAGGGAGATATTGGAATAAATGGGGACAGAGACTTCCTTGGTGGTCCGGTGGTTAGGACTCGAGACTCCCACTGCGGAGTCATAGGTTTGTTCCCTGGTCAGGGAACCAAGATCCTGCTTGCTGCATGGCCTGCCACCCAAAAGAAAACAACAGCAAAACAAATGGAGACAGAATAGGCGCAATGATGTGCTACTGAAGCTCAGGGTCAGGAAACTGAGCATCAAGGAAGGAAGGCTTCCTGGAGAAGGTGATGCCTTTGAGGTGACTTTCAAACAGAAGTTAGAAGACAGTGAAAGACTGGCTGCAAAAGAATGTACTCTGCCAGAAAGGCATGGAGGATTCAGAGGGAATGCTTGTGGTTTATAGGAAGAAGAAAGAGGGAAGGGGCCATAAAGTAGGTGTGGGCAGATTTTGGAGCGCCTGGTCTGCCCTGCATAGGAGTGTGGAATTACCTGCAGACAATAGGGTCCTTGGGTCTTAAAGCAGTGTGAAGACATGGTGATACTGGCTTTTGAGCAAGAGAATTATGGTGGCCATCAGAAGGGTAGGGAAGGCAGATCAGGGGCCAGAGGAGCAGAGAGAGGACCAGGAGGAGGTGGGGTGATCAAAGTCTGATCTAAGGACCCAGTAGTGGGTGTCAATGGGATGCTGCCTCACCGCGACTCTCAGATCAGTGGGTGGGAGGGGGAGGATGCAGAAGCTGATGGGTGCAGGCGACTCTGAGCAGCATCTCCTTTCATCTTTCCCGTGTGTGCACACTGAGTTTTGGGTGCTCATCAACCCCCTGGCTCCCGCCGGTTTGCCTTCTCTCAGTATTTCCTGGTGTGAACAAACCCCACGCCAGGAGACTCCGTTATGTCCTCAGGACCCCTCTGTTTCTGCAGCTGACACTGTCCTCTCAGGGCCTCCAGGGCTGTGTCAGGCTCACCTCCTCCAGGAAGCCTCCCCACTGAGCTCCCTCGGAGAGCCCTCTCCCTCTTCATACTCCCCCCGCGTGGATTTCCACGCTCTACCATCATGGATTTGCACTGTTATTTACACGTTTTGAACGTTTGTCAGGTCTTTGCAAGTATAAGGTAAGCTCTTTGCGGGAAAGATGATATGACTTAAACCCTCTTCTGCACCTCTCAGAAGCTGGCACAATGCTGCCTGCACTGTGTGTGAGCTCAGTCGCTTCAGTCCCGTGTCTGACTCTCTGTGACCCTGTGGACTGTAGCCCTCCAGGCTCCTCTGTTCGTCGGATTCTCTAGGCAGGAATACTGGAGTGGGTTGCCGAGCTCGCCTCCAGGATCTTCCCAACCCAGGGATCGAACCCGCGTCTCTTTAAGCCTTCTGCTCTGGCAGGCCGGTTCTTTATCACTAGCGCCACCTGCTGCCTGCATAGTAGGGATCTACAGGTAATTGATCAATTGATCCCCTGTCAGTCTGCCCATGCGGAGGCTTTGCCACAGCCCCTGTCCTCAGTGTTACTGGCTGGTGAAGGGGCCCTGGACCTGAAGTCACAGCCTTTTTCTGCAGCTGACACTGTCCTCTCAGGGCCTCCAGGGCTGTGTCAGGCTCACCTCCTCCAGGAAGCCTCCCCACTGAGCTCCCTCGGAGAGCCCTCTCCCTCTTCATACTCCCCCCGCGTGGATTTCCACGCTCTACCATCATGGATTTGCACTGTTATTTACACGTTTTGAACGTTTGTCAGGTCTTTGCAAGTATAAGGTAAGCTCTTTGCGGGAAAGATGATATGACTTAAACCCTCTTCTGCACCTCTCAGAAGCTGGCACAATGCTGCCTGCACTGTGTGTGAGCTCAGTCGCTTCAGTCCCGTGTCTGACTCTCTGTGACCCTGTGGACTGTAGCCCTCCAGGCTCCTCTGTTCGTCGGATTCTCTAGGCAGGAATACTGGAGTGGGTTGCCGAGCTCGCCTCCAGGATCTTCCCAACCCAGGGATCGAACCCGCGCCTCTTTAAGCCTTCTGCTCTGGCAGGCCGGTTCTTTATCACTAGCGCCACCTGCTGCCTGCATAGTAGGGATCTACAGGTAGTTGATCAGTTGATCCCGTCAGTCTGCCCATGCGGAGGCTTTGCCACAGCCCCTGTCCTCAGTGTTACTGGCTGGTGAAGGGGCCCTGGACCTGAAGTCACAGCCTTGGCCACTTCCTGTAACTCACAACTTGGGACCAGTCGCTTAACCTCTCTGGACTTTCATTTCCTCATCCGTGAAATGGCAAAAACTGCTCCATGGTTCACTACCTCTTAAAGGAACCTCTTTAAAATCTGGACCTGCTTACGTGCGACAGAGGGGAGTGATCCTCAGTTCAGTTCAGTTCATATTGCGAGCCAAAGTTTCATCTTTCTCCTCCTCCCCTTCCTCCTCTCCTTTCTTCCCTTCCATCCACAGTAGACTTACAAAAAAATTTGATTTTCTTTTTTTTCAGTCTCTTTTTTTAATTGAAGTTTAGTTGATTTATAATGTTGTGTTAATTTTTGCTGTACAGATTCAGTTATACATATACATTTATTTTTTCACATTCTTCTCCATTATGATTTATCACAGGATATTGAATATAGTTCCATGTGCTGTACAGTAGTAACTTGTTGTCTATCTGTTCTTTATATATAACAGTTTGTATCTGCTAATCCCTGACTCCCAATCCATCCCCTGAAACCCCGACTTGGAACAAAAATTTGAAAGCCCCCCAGACTGGGTGGTTCCTTCCAAGACTCAGACCACCCAGGCTGGCAAAGAGTATCTCTGTGATGGCCCTGGTCTGGGCACTGCTCATGTCCACACGCGCTAGGTGGGGTCTAGGTGACGACTTTGGCCAGGGCCCATGCTCACTAATTATAGAGAAGCAGTTACTGCAAAATTTCCCAAGGAAACCAAAGTGAGGGTTTGGTTTCCACTTAGATTAAGCAACTTCCTTCCAGGGCACTCAACCCCTCAACAAAATATTCTTTCATCACAGGCAGGCTGATAACACACAAGGGTTGTGATTGTTCGTTTGACATAAATATATAAACGCACCTTTGGGAGGAAGCTGGGCCCATGGTTACTCACTCCGGTGGGGATGTTTACATGGATTTTGACTGTCCACCTTAATGACCTTAAGAACTTGTGCTGGGTTGAGGTTCATGGGCAATGTAGAGACAGGGGGCAGCTAAGGATATAATGTAATATTGAAACTAAAGAGTGTGACATCAAGTCCCAGAGGACATTTCACATTTTACTGGCAGCCACCTAAAAATAATTTGGTGTTTTTTTTTTAAGACTTTTTTTTTTTTTTTTTGATGTGGACCATTTTAAAAAATCTTTACTGAATTTGTTATAATACTACTTTTGTTTTATGTTTTGGGTTTTGGGCTGTGAAGCATATGGGATCTTAGCTTGCCGATCAGGGATCAAATCTGTAACCCCTGCTTCGGAAGGTGAAGTCTTAACCACTGGACCACCAAGAAAGTCCCTAAAAATAATTTAAACCTGCATTTAAACCATGGATTGGGAGTTTGGGGTTAATAGATGCAAATAATTACATATAGAGTGAATAAACAATAAGGTCCTACTATATAGCACAGGGAACTATATTCAATTTCTTGGGATAAACCATAATGGAAAAGAATATTAAAAAAAATGTATATATGTGTGTAACTGAGTCACTTTGCTGTATAGCAATTAACACAACATTGTAAATCAACTGTGTGTGTGTTAGTCACTCAGTCATGTCTGACTCTTTGTGACCTCATGGACTGTAGCCCGCCAGGCTCCTCTGTCCTTGGAATTCTCCAGGCAAGAATACTGGAGTAGGTTGCCATGCCATTTTCCAGGGGATCTGCCTGACCCAGGGATCGAACCCAGGTCTCCTGCATTGCAAGCAGATTCTTTATCATCTGAGCCACCAGGAACTATACTCCAGTTAAAGAGAAAGAGAGAAATTTAAACCTACATTCACATGATTCAAAGATTTCGTTACCTAAAGACTACCTTCCAAAGTTTTGCTGTATCTGCAGGATATCTGAGCCCCTTGGCTCCCTCCAGCTTGCCCACCACACCCCCCAGCAGGCTTGGTGGGAAATTCACTGCCTTCAGCCTAGCCAGGCTCCAAGGGGAAATAGGAGCCCATTCCAGTTAGCTAAGTCAGTTGCCTCCAAAATGTCCAGATTCCTGAGTTCATTTTCTCTTGACCTGTTCCTTGACATTTTCAGAATAGTTCCTGCTGATGGCCTACAAGATACTGTCTTCAGATCTGGCAATTCTTTCCTCTTTCTGTGGACATCTCCATCTAGTTTTCCCAACCACAACCTATTCATCATCATTTTCACCAAACTTTGACCTCCAGATTGCTAATTCACTTTTAGGTGGCTAATATTCTCTCTCTATAAATAACCTTCAACTTCAGCTTGTTCTATCCCACAAGGAACAACTGTGGTCAAAGATAGCCCTTTGAGCCTATCTGCCTTGAAACAGCAGAGTTCCTGTTCTTGCCCTGGGGAGATTGTCACAGGGACTCAAGGGAACTGTGTCATCCCCAACAGAAGAGCTTCTCAGAGCAGTGAGTCTTAGCATGTCAGACAGACCGTTGTGCTGTTATATATACACTGGTAGGGATTCAGACCAAGAGAACCCTGGATGGTGTGATGCTGTGATTGCGTGTGTGTGTACATGTGTGTGTGTGTGTGTAGAGACAGAAAAGGACAGACAGACAGAGTCACGCCCAGAGGATTTTGTCAGTATAAACAGGACCCAAACGTGAATGAGTCATCTATCTTGCATTTGGGATTCCATGTCGGTGATGGTTCTGGATGTGATATTTACTATGAAATACAGGAAGGGGCCTAGAAATAGGAGCTTAGAACTCCAGAATGTTCTGTTGTGGTTTCTAGTCTTCCTGTGGAAGACTGCATTTCCTGCTCTATGCGGGTTTTGCACCTAATGCCTTCTCTGTCCCAAGCGTGCTCTCACTTCTGTAGTCATTCATTTCTGTTTCATTACTCTCAGCCACTGATACAGTAAGTGGAGTGTAAGGGCAACCACATTTTGGGCCCCAGGTTCCAGAATGTTCTACATGATGATATGCTTCTTTTTCTATTATAAACATTTTTATTCTTTATTCTTATTATTTTTTAGCACTGATAGAAAGAACAAAAGACAAAAATGTAAGCCAATTTTGCCCTTGATATTTTGGTGTATTTTTCCTTTTTTTTTTTTAGTGATTACAAAATAATGGCTGTATTTCTCTGTACTGTGTAATATACCCTTGTTGCTTATCTATTTTATACATAGTAGTTTATATCTCTTATTCCCCTACCTCTATCTTGCCCCTCACTCTCCCTCTCCCCACTGGTAACCACTAGTTTGTTTTCTATAAGTCTGTTTTTGTTATATCCATTCATTTCATTTTTTATGTTCCTCATATAAGTGATAACATAGAGTATTTGTCTTTCTCTGTCTGACTTAATCATAATACCGTCTAGGTTCATCCATCTTTGTTCCAGATAGCACAGATCCACTGATTTTTAATAGTTTGCCACAATTGTTTTATCATTTTGTTTCTCTGTGTACATACATGCTATTGTTATTTCTCCTAAACTATCCGAGAGTTAAATTGCATTATTTTGCCTTTTGCCTCTGAGGACAAGGACGTTCTCTTATATAACCACAATACAATTGTCATGGTTAGGAAATTTATCATTAACACAATACAGGATCTAATATACATGCCATATTCAAATTTCACCAACTGATCCAGTAATGAATGTCCTTTAGAGACATTGCCCTTCCTGTTCCAGAATTGAACAATGCATACAGTGACCGAGTCACCTTAATCTCCTTTTATGGGGGACAACCCCTTGGCCTGGCTCGGTCTCTCCTGTCATTTTCTAAAGAATTTGTAGAGAACCCCTCATTCGGGTCTGTCTCATTTATTCTCCACTATTAGGTTGATATGAGGCCCTTTTGGCAGAGATGCTACATAACAATATCTTCTTACTGTGTCACACCAAGAGGCACGTGATGTCAGCTTTAATCTGTGAGGAAGCGCTACGAAACTAAATATCCTGTTCCTCTCAAACTTGCACACAGTGGTTTCTAGAACAGACCGGAAGGCCACACCTCCTCGCCTGCACCTGGGTGCCCCCCCAAGTTATATGTTCCTCCCTGTGTGCCCGCTCCCCTTTGAGGACTAAATGTGCTCCTGAAACCCCCTCCCCGCTTCCTTGCCTATCACTGAGGTTGGCATAGACCAGGGACTCCATGAATACTTCTCAAATAGAAATACATTAAAAATAGATGATCAGAAGTTCTGGATATCTGCTCAGGAATAAGAGCCTCAGCAGAGATGCCTTTCAGAAAGATTTCATTCATGGTTAATTGAGGTGGAGCCTCCAAGAACATGAGTATCCTTCTTTTCCTCTCCCTGTGGGGTATATTACATACACCCTGAATGGTATATATGTAAAAAGTATGGAAGAAGAGACAGAGAGAGAGAGAGGGAGGGAGGGAGAGAAGGGAGGGAAGGAGGAAGGGGGAAAGGATGAGAGGGCATGGGGCGGGGGGAGTTTAATATGAATACACCTTCCAGCCCAGCAACTCTACTTCGGATGGTGTTTATGGCAGCAGGGAATAAAAGACCAGCTCAGGGTTCCTCGTCAGAGGAAGAAATAAGTAAACCATGATGTATTTGTACTCATGTATTCATTCAACAAACATTTATTTAAGGATGTTTTATTCAGATGGCACCAGTGGTAAAGAACCTACCTGCCAATGCTAGGAGACTTAAGAGACATGGGTTCAATCCCTGGGTTGGGAAGATCCCCTGGAGAAAGAACTGGCAACCCGTTTCCAGTATTCTTGCCTGGAGAATCCCGTGAGCGGAGGAGCCTGGTGTGCTACGGTCCATAGTGTTGAAGAGTTGGACACGACTGAAGTGAGTTCTCAAAATGTTGGCACTATCAGCCTGGCACTGTTCTAATTGCTGGGGATACTGCTGTGGTTAAAACACATTTCCTGCTCTCGTGAAACATACACTTCAGCATGTGCTAACACACAGTAAACAAGCGTTACCCACATGCCCACAATGCACACACATGAGCTCACACAGGGGTACTGTGAGGGGCAGGGATGGAATACTTTGCAATGTCAGAAATAATAAGCTAGATTTACAAACAGTAGTGTGAACAGAACTTAAAAACATAACCCACTGAAAGAAGGCATAGAATAAAATTGACGGCACAGTACCACTTGCAGAATTTAAAAACACCTTTATAGAACAATGTCATATATATGCATGTGTTCGTGTGTATACGTGCATATATGAGTGCACATTTAGGCATGTATGTGTGTGCTCACTCAGTCATCTCTGACTCTTTACAGACCTCATGGACTGTAGCCTGCCATGGCTCCTCTGTCTATGGAATTTTCCAGGCAAGAATACCGGAGTGGGTTACCATTTCTTCCTCCTAGGGATCTTCCCAGCCCAGGGACTGAATCCATGTCTCTTGACTCTCCTGCGTTGGCAGGTGACTCTTTACCATTGTGCCACCTGGGAAGCCCCACACTCAGGTGTTCTCCTGTACCCCAGGACACGTGCATAAACATGTTAGTGTGCAAACCTAATGGGATAAGAATCGATGTTTGGAAAGGGAATGAAGGGGGAAAATATAAAATAAAACAAGAGATAATCTTTGCCTGGATGGATGACAGGGTGTCAGGAACTGAGATGTAGGGTTATCTCAACCAAATGTACCTGAGGTCCAAAAAGAACTGGGAAGGGAGATTTTGTTGTCAAGTACAAAGAAATGAATGCACTTTGCCCTCATCCTTGCATTCCAGGCCAAGACCTTCTGTGTGGGGCTAGGGCCCCCTGGGCAGGGATAGGGCCCCCTGGGCAGGGGCAGGGCCCCCTGGGTGGGGCTAGAGCCCCCTGGGCAGGGATAGGGCCCCCTGGGCAGGGGCAGGGCCCCCTGGGTGGGGCTAGGGCCCTCTGGGCAGGGATAGGGCCCCCTGGGCAGGGCTCCCTGGGTGGGGCTAGGGCCCACTGGGCAGGAATAGGGCCCCCTGGGTGGGGCTAGGGCCCACTGGGCAGGGGCAGGGCCCCCTGGATGGGGCTAGGGCCCACTGGGCAGGGATAGGGCCCCCTGGGTGGGGCTAGGGCCCCCTGGGCAAGGATAGGGCCCCCTGGGTGGGGCTAGGGCCCTCTGGGCAGGGACAGGGCCCCCTGGGTGGGGCTAGGGCCCACTGGGCAGGGATTGGGTCCTCTGGGCAGGGGCAGGGCCTCCTGGGTGGGGCTAGAGCCCCCTGGGCAGGGATAGGGCCCTCTGGGCAGGGGCAGGGCCCCCTGGGTGGGGCTAGAGCCCCCTGAGCAGGAGCAGGGCCCCCTGGCCAGGGGCAGGTTCAAATTACCCTTGGGCGTGTTTCTGTACAAGATCCAGAGGGAAGCCAGCACTGCCCCACCGATCTCTCTGCAAAGCTGTTGAATTGCTCATGTTTATTTTTCAAAGCACTGTGCTTGAGACCACTTCCTCTTTCTCTTTTAGAAAGGGGGATGGAGTCACATAAATGCTTGAGTCGAAAGAATAGGGAGAGGGCATGTGGGTGCGAGTGAGTGACTACGTGTCTTGTTCTAGGTGGTGGCTGAGTTCTCACCTCCACTTTATGGCACCTGCACTCAATACTCAGCGCAGGTCAAGTAGGTCAGTCAACGTTCATGCCTGATGCTGACATCAGTCATGAGCATCGTTTTGAAATCTGTCCTTATCAGATGGCATCAGGTTGCAGTGTGGCTATCATTATAGTACAACCTGGAGTTTCACTAGGACAAAGGGTGGAGCTGCTGTTTGTGGCTGAGATTACAGATCCATCCAAGCCACTCCACCCACTGTGCCACTGTGGGTGGGTGGTAGGGAACAGAGGGGCATGGGGGGGTGGGGTGGGCCCTGGAATCGTGGGGTGGCAGCTGTGAGTCCCAGCCCACTGTGTCCTCCTACCAAAAGCACAAATCAGCAAGTATGATACTCAGGGTCTAGCCCTTAGAGGCAGGGATAGGGTCCCTGGGCAGGGGCAGGGCCTCCTGGGTGGGGCTAGAGCCCCCTGGGCAGGGATAGGGCCCTCTGTAGGAGATGCTAGATATGAACTCCTTCTGGTCAGGGACTGTGCTCAATTCATCCTGTTCTCCTAGAAGCTGGCACAGGACTTGGTTCAGATTAGCTGTTCAGTAAGTGTTGGCAAAATCTAAACAAGGAGGGAGGGAATATGATGGAAGTTTAAAACAAAAAGTAGCTCTCACATCCTTTTGTTTTAATAGCACATGCTAAGTCACTTTGGACTCTTTTGTTGACTATGATGGCTACTCCATTTCTTCTTAGGAATTTCTGCCCACAGTAGTAGATATAATGGTCATCTGAGTTAAATTCACCTATTCCAGTCCATCTTACAATCTCAAAAATGACAGAATGATCTCTGTTCGTTTCCAAGGCAAACCATTCAATATCACAGTAATCCAAGTCTATGCCCTGACTAATAATGCTGAAGAAGCTGAAGTTGAACGGTTCTATGAAGACCTACAAGACCTTCTAGAACTAACACCCCAAAAAGATGTCCTTTTCATTATAGGGGACTGGAATGCAAAAGTAGGAAGTCAAGAAACACCTGGAGTAACAGGCAAATTTGGCCTTGGA